>CM052165.1:917367-927737 GCA_028455555.1 Augochlorella aurata
CGTGAATGCGCGGCTAAAAACCAATCAAGAGCCCCACTCTACAATTCGAAACTTTGTTTCTGAGTCCATCCACGAGTCGGACTCGAACTTGATTATGACGTAACTCCTAATATCCGGTAATCACTGGTTCGACATGACCCGAAAGACTGGAACAGTTCTAAGATCGATAGAACGCGGCCGGCGCGGCGCGTTCCGGTTCGGAGCGCTTTTGTTACGAGAACTTCTATCTTTGTGTCGGTGGCTCGCAGGAATTACTTTTATGTGCATCGTCCTAGGGCGTCAGCAACTCTCCTCGAGTTTTCGTTCCAGGGACTTCTGTTTTAAAACTATGATTGATCGTTCCGGTGTGTCCGTCTAGACTTCCACGGACAACGGCTCGTTTCGTTTCTCCTCGAATTATTTAAACTGCGTTTGCTTACAGGGTCGTTTCAATTATCCCATTTTCTTTTCCGAATAGGGACTGCGACTGCTCGAAAGCGGACTTTTACGCGAAATAAAAGTTGCCTGCATCAGTTACGAGAAATTGAAATTAAATAACAGATTCATTCTTTGTGTAATCATTTTAAGAGATTAAAAATGATGTATCGATATCTAAAAATTCTTTTACTAATTAAATTGCTATAGCAATTATTATTTTCACTCAAATATTTTTATTTATAAATTGTAGGCTGTGAATAAATTACGAATTAAGTTAATATTTCATTTGTAAACAATAATAAAATTCTTTATGTAATTCAAAAATCATTTAGATGATTACGCGAATAATTTGTTTATCGTTTATTGCTTGAAAATAAAATATTAGTTTTTATTAGAAGCAAGTAGTAAGTAATTTTTTTCATATAAGAATATACGATAAACTCTACTTTGTTGAATATTGAGATCAAGCAAATAAATATAAAATAGTATTATATATTATATAAATATTATTATAAATACCAAATGGTATTATATTAAAGTATGAGTAGACCACGGATCATTCTGTAAAATAAACATTGTCCGCATCGCTTGCAAAACGTAGGAGCCAAGTACAATCTTACCTATCCCTTAAATAATTTTAATAAGTTGTAATTAACGTACCAACATTTTTAGTTTCTTCTAACTTTACCACTATGTTACATTTCATCTGTGTAATGTCCAATTTCTCTCGGTCTAGTTATGAGTATAATAATTTGTTAAACAGTATGTTAATTATGAAATGAAATACTCCGAAGCTGTCTTCATAATAAATACAACTTTTAAACAAACTGATCTTCAAAACTCATCTGGTTTTTTACATTTATATGCAGTGGTGAAATTATAAGCCAGCAGTGCCAATGCTTTCCTCCGTGGCTGTAAATGAACCGTAAGTGGTAGTCGATAAAATTGAACGGCGAGGCGATTTGTATTAACTTGTAAGTGGGAATAAAGACAAGTAGTACACTTAGGTAAATGTTAATGTATTATATCGATCGGAGGGACGCTTTTAGTTTCACGTTTTATGAGTTAATAGAACTCACTAAAAGGCGTTAAAGGCATCGATAAGGATATCTTTCGACAAACATATGCCTAATGGAGGGTCGTAGCAAGGAAATTGATAAGGGTGTATCGAGAGGATAGGAACGAAATGGTGTTGATAAAGAGAGGGTTCGAAAATTACGAACGGTAAAGGGAACCATTTGGTGCGCGCTCCAATATAACACGTAATCATTCCATCTACTCTTCATCATCCGTTATCAACTTGTTAATGTAGTTTATGAAACGCGCAACAATTTTAATATAATATACAGTAAATTAATACATTGCAAGGTAGTAAAAATATAATAATCAGTCACGAATAAAATTCATCGGAAAATTTTGACCGGTTTCAGAATTAGCACGATTTCCATTTCGTATTCAATTATCAATATTTTATGAACTTTTTATACTATATATAAGACGTCTTTGTGCTACTTAGGTATTATTAAAGATTTCAAAAGTTTATTATTTGATTTTAGTTTATTCTATTCTATTTTATTGAACAAGTACAGTTTCAATTTAATAAAATTTAATAAAGTTTTATAATAATTTGTAGTATAAAAGTTATCATTTTAATATAAACTAATATTAACAAATGAGTAATCCATGTGAGTGGTTTCTTATATTGAATGTTAAAATTGATGGAAATACAATTAAAAACTCACTAAATTGGCATCTCTCTTAAAAATTACAGTATCACACTTTACTAAATACCATTCTTATTAAAATTTTCCAAAGTGCATAACAAGTGACATTTTCGAGGTATTCTATTATTAAAATAATATCTTGGGCCATTTGATTATAGATAATGGAGCATATTACTTAATGTTCAGTCACGCGAGGTAAATTCGTTTCATTAAAAGCTTCTCATTGAAGCGCTATAATAGTATGGTACTGTAACAGCGTGTACGTGTTACAATATAATTTACTATATTTTGTGGTACAATTACCAGCCACAATTTCCATGAAATTTAACGAAGAAATTATTGCGTCGGAGCTAATAACAATGATCTTTCAATCAGTTTATCGGTTCGAAATTACGGGCGCTGTGAAAACGAGCATCATTACTGAATTGCAAGTCTTCACGTATTTAAAATATTTCGTACACTGTTGCATACATTTAATGGCAGTACTTATTGATAACACTCTTACTCTGTTCCTGCCATATGAAATTTTCTACTCGACAAAATAATGTCTTTTTTATTCTAATTCGCAAAAGTAGTATGATCAAATAATTTAAAGTAATGTTCGAACGATAGGAACATCAAATGGAATATCAGGTCGATAAGTAATAAATAATAATAGTAAACAGGGAATAATTACAAAGAATGGTAACAGAGAAAGAATATTAATACAATAATATTAGAATAATAGTAACAAGGAAAGAATAATAAATTTAAGAAAAGGGTCGGAAAAAGCAATCGTTTCCTCAAGAATTCAATTCTATAATAGTAAGGTTACGTGTCTTATTAAACCATTTTAATTAACAAATTTGACCACTAATATACATATATTGATAAATAAACGAGAGAGCTTATTCTATCTATGTAGGAAGAGGTTGATCAGAATAATGACCTTGACAGCATATTTCAAGGTGACAGAAACTGGAAGTGGCACCCTTAACCATCCTACGGTGTTCACAAAAACTGATAATTATGGTGCTCGTGGTACGCAAACCGGGCTAATAAAATACGTACAATAATTTGGAAATCGCCTATAACACAATATTTATAAGCTTATTGTTTGAAAGCAGATAGTAATTAATAAAAAAAAAGAAAAGTGTAAACATTGATTTGCACTATTCAATTTTGCCTCCAATCTCTCATTTCTGAGCAGAAAAACTATTTTACTCAAATATTTCCCGAATACGATTTTATTAATAATATTACTCGGATAACATTTTTGTCGAAATATTATTCAAATACAATTTCATTCGAAATATTACCCTAATATTTATTCGATATATCAGTCGAAGAATTTAGTCGATATATCATCCGAATAAAATTCGTCGAATAGAATATGATAAAAATGAATTTATTAATAATAAAATTTAATTAGAAAAACAGCCAGAATTTCAGCCGCGGCAGATCCGACGAGCAGCGCACGGCCTGCCCGATCATCGAGGTCTCCGAATATAGTTAGCGCGGCTCGATGCCACCAGAGTCGTTCCCGAATGGCAGACTGGTATCGTTCTGTCTAATATTCGTGGTATCGCGCCGGAACAGTTCCAGGTGGTCGGCACGCATATCCCGATGGATGAACGGGAAGTACGATAGAACGAAAACACTTTCATGGATAACCGAGCGTCGCGATAAAGCCGGCTGGGAGGGTCCTGGCCGGTTCGAGGAAACGAACCTTGTGGATCGAAGAGAGGCCGACACGGCAATAAACAATTACTTAAGGCACTGTTACGCGCGGCACACCCACGCATTAGTCGAAGTAGAATGCCGCACCCATCCGTGATCGCGGCCCGTGGGCTTGGTTCTCCATTAGTATACACACACGTAGCCGTTGCCGTCGCTGACAACCTTCTTCCCATGCATCCGTGGCGACGACGCGCGAGCGCAACGTTGATTCGATCGGATCGGATCGGATCGTGTACAATCGAATCGGACGATGACGTACCGAGTCATTTTTCAAGCCGACCGGGTAATGGTCTTTCGTCGGTTTTTAGTGGTAATTGAATGGCCGGCCCGGGACTGATGTTTTATGACGATCGAGTGTGTTCAGCGGTCTGACGTCTACGGCTTGCCTCTACGTAACAGCCGGTTTGCTAAAGTGATTAACTTCGTGAAAGCAGTACTGCTGCGAATTAATGAATAGCTTGGGAATTAAGCATTTTTAGATGGTCGGGAGGAACGGGGGCTGAGTGGAAATGGATTCCTTGGAAATTAGTACTGGGTGGGTCGGAAGAAGCGGAGGGGTGGAAATATTTAACCCTTTGCAGTCGGAGCCATTTTGAATCCTACATACTTTTTCAGACTTATAGTGCTTCCATTTTAATATAATCTGGAGCATTTTATGCATTATGGACAATTTTTTGCATACAGATAAGAATTATTTTGAAGCGTAGCGTGATCATTTTCAGCGGCGCCTTAGAGTCGCAACTCGACCTCAAAGCGTTAACTTTGTAGAATGAATCTTTACGCAAAATAAATATTTTCTTTATCAATTGTAGTTAATAAGATCTAAATTGGAGTTTCTTTCTTCGTTTAATCATTTTAGTACGCTGAAAATAATATATGAACAATGCTAAGTTTTTAAAATTTGTTTGACATTTTTCATCGACTAATTTTTACAATAAATGCATAAAATTCACAGCCTAATAATGTCGAATGGTTGTTACATAATGAATGGAAAAATAATGATGACATTCCATTATCTCAAAAATTGTAAGTCTTTCTGTAATAAAATAATACTTGTTTTGTAACTATTTTATACGTATTTTTGTTGAATTTTATGTTATACGTATCTAATTATACCTAATTTGAAGCCGCTTCCACTTGATATGAGGCTACACTTAAAGGACGAAGATTATGTTAAGAAGTCTCACGCATGTGTAAAAATTACCTGTTTTTGGTTGAAATTCGCGAGAGACTGTGATTTCTGCGATCTTTAATTGTTTACAACATATGAGCTACCAAGATGTACCAAATACATTTTTTAAATCTTCGTTATAGGCTCAGATGAGAAAAGTGAAAAAGCGACAGTTTTTTACATATTTTAATTTCAAGTAACAGCAAAATTTACAGAAAAATTCAAGTCATTTAAACCAGTTTTAAAAGAGTTATACCATTTTAAAAGTATTGACTCAATTTTGCTCCCCACTGTATAACCAATAACATGGAACTAGAACCGAATGTTTTATTCCCCATCATTAATCACGTTCTGTCCTGTCTGAGATTAGATACGAAAGACAATAAACCCACGCATTAAACGTGACACAATTGACGCGTACCAACACAATACTCATTCAATACACTAAGTTTGCAAATTCACGGTAGGATAGCTCGACATACGTACGCGCACACATGTACACACGCATACACACTCGTATACATGCAAACAGAAATCCATCCATACAAAAGCATCGATTTGAAACGCAAATGTATCGATGCCATCAAACAATGCTCGGCAGCATCCCTAAATGTGACTGTCGCCCGACGAAGTTTTTAAAGCGTGACGGCGCACAGTGAGTCGAATCGAGGAATTTAGTGACATTTTCGAGAAACATCTTCCTTTGTTTGATCAATGCACATCGTTTTTAACCCTTTGCACTCGAATGACGACTCCGAGGCAAGGATCAAAATTGTTACACTACTTTCGAAAGAATTTTCACATTATTCAATTTATCTGTATTTAATAAATTATCAAATAATAGAAGTCCTCTATAAGCATACACGTTCATATGTGTTGAATAAAAATAATCGCAACAAATGGAAATACTGTAGGTCGAAACAAATGCCTCAATTTTGCAGTTAAAACAGTCTCGACTGCACAGGGTTAAATGTCCATCCCCTTCGAAGCTGGAAAAGCTAAGGTAATTCAACCCATTACTCGGCGCGATTCATAAATCAATAAAATTCTTACCGTTATTATTATTATTTATTTTCAAATTTTGAAAATTTTATAAATTTCAACATATATTTGTATCCTAAAAAAAGGACAATGGTTGGTATTGGGTTAATACAGATTTGAATTAGAACAAGCAGATAAAGTTGGACGTTTCACGGATAGTATTTTCCACACGAAACAAATTAGCTCCTTTCTTCAATTTATCCTAAACTTGCACGAAATAATTCACGTTAAAGAAAGTTTTGTTTCGATTTATAGGGATTCCTGCAATGCGGAAGGAGAAATTAACAAAATTTTCGCCTTGTAAAGATTGTTGAGGTTTGATCGTATTTACTAGATGTCTATGGGTAGATCTCGTTGCCGGCTTTACGCAAGCAGATGTTTTTATTCCCGTCTCCGATCGACGCACTGCGCGGCGCCGTCATCTGAAAAATACTCGCCGGCAAACATTATAATCCAGCACGCGTGTTGGCGGATCAAGCAACTCGAAATGCGAAAGTAGTTTTCCGGAGTTTGCGCAGCTCGTTACCCGCCGCTTACACGTTCATTTACCAGCGTAAACATACACACGGGGTGCGTGTGCATGCTTTATTCCCCCACCGGCAATCGCTACGAGTCACGTAGATCACGTGTTTACCGTGCGCACACCGGCCTGCTGGGTAATTAGCTGATACGCCTCCTAATTGTTTTACCTGTCAATGGCTTCGGCGACCAGCCTTAAACCCCCGTGACGATAATACTAATCGGGCCAACAAAAGCGGCAAGGAGTGGTCTGCCCGAGTCCCGGTAAAAATGAAGATCGATAACCGGCCACGTGAAACCAGTCCCCTGGGCGAACCTAGCTTCCGACAGACGTTCCACGTTGCGCAATCTAATGCGAGGATAATATGCGATCGATAATTACGTAAAACCGCTATTATTCGGATCTACACTGGGCATTACACGCAACGCACGCGCTCGGAGAATGTTTCGGGTAATGGGGTAAATGTAGATACAGCGACTGGCATTAAACATTCGGACACCGTTTAGAAGGAAATAACTTTTTTAACAATGAACGAAATGGTTCATATTTCTTTTGAGATATTAGAGAGACTGGATATTAATAAATGATCCATAGTTTCGTTGGATTGTAGCAGTGTGATTGTAGAATGCATTGTTGTATTCGTAGTGCGGCGGTGGATACAATTATAAGGCATCACGTTTATTCGTTACAAAGTAACCAATATTCTAAACAATTTAATAATTTTAGTTAATTTGGTACAGTTACTTTAGTTTCATAAATAGTTTTATATCCGAGTAAAATTGTCTTCATTTTGTCCGAGTACAATTGTACTATTTTACTTTAAATTAAACTGATATTCTAACAATTGCAACAATTTTATTTAATTTTCCATATTTTCTTTAGTTTCGTAAATCGTGTCTTTTAATCTTGTCCAATTGGAACTGTACTATTTTACTTTCAATTAAATTAATATTCTACAAATTGCAATAATTTCACTTAATTTTCTATACTTTTTTAATTTCATAAATAGTGTCCAACTAGAATTGTACTATTCTACTTTAAATTAAACTAATATTCCAAAAATTGTAAGAATTTTATCTAATATTCTTTATTTTCTTTAGTTTCATGAAAATGTCATAATTTCATTTAATATTCGTTATTTTCTTTAGTTTCACAAGTAGTGTCTTATAATTTTGTCCAAGTAAAATTGTACTAATTTGATTTAAATTAAACATTCACGAAATGATTACTTAGAAACAAACTATTTCGCTTTGCATGAAATGCATTTTAATGGAAATATTATATTAAATTGCTTTGCTGATAATTTCCTAGATGTCTTATAATTTTGTCCACTAGTGTATGAGGATTATTTAATGCATTCACCATCATGTCAGTCGCTAGTGACAGACGCAGAACCGTCCATACAGCCTGCGTTGGTCACCTGTAACCGATATGTAACGTGTAATTACTTACGTTTATGTGATTACAAACAATTCTAATGATAATAATAATAATGATGATAATGATTATAATAATGATAATGATGATAATGATTATAATGATGATAATGATGATAATGATGATAATGATGATAATAATAACATACAAGATATTAAATCTAATTATCTTATAGTCAGAATATAAAGTTTGTCTTTCTGTTCCTAGCTTGAAGATTTATCGTTAATTGTAACATCGATTTTATTATTGTCGTAACATTAATTTATTTCGTCAGGTGACTTATTTCTATAGACAAAGTTCTCGAAATTTGTGTCAGCAATGCAAGTACTATACATTCCAAATTAATAGACGGATCTACTGCTACAAAACAATTTTCTTTCATCTAAGAGTTTGCAAGTATAACTATTTAAACTTAATTACTACTTATTTATTGGATTTAGACGACTAAACAGCATGTTAAATCTTACATTCCTGATCCAATAATTTGTATGCTGATTTATCACTCCATAAATAGAACCCAAAATGACCGAATAATATTAAATAATAATTTATAGTGACAATCGAATTTTACTTTATATAAGTAAATATATCTTTCAAAGTTTCCATTGGTCGTACTCGATTTTTTAAAATAAAAATTAACAAAAATCATTTAAATATAATATAATTTTTAAAAATAATGTTAGAAACGCTTTTTATCACATTTTTAACATCAATGAAAAATAATGATACTCTTTATTAATCGGTTTTATTTTTATACCGATTAATAATATTGAATTTCGAAAAAATAGCTCGTTTAGAGTATAACTTGATGAGTAGAATGAGTCGGCATTAGATCAGACAGAAGCACTAGACACGTGTATCCTTCGATTTAAGTACATTCATTCAAATTCTCATGCAGATAATGACAGTTGTAAGTATTAATTTATCTATATAAGAAACTTCAATCTTATATTTTCCCGTTTTTTATTTTTTATTAAATTATCAAATACAGAGTTTACCGAAAGTTCTATGTCTTTTTTAATTGTACTTCAAATTAAATAACAATCAACTCACAATCTGCTTTATAAATTTTTATTACGTCATTATTTAGTTTCGTGTAAAATCGAAATATCTGAATATGGACAATATAATTGTTCGTAACGTAAAACATTATATTTCGAATCTTTTCATAATTGACAGCATTTTTCATTCATATCATTAACATTTATATTAGCACTGTAAGATAATTAATATACAGAATTGTCATCCTGAAATATTCCATTTTGAAAAGCATTTTATTTTGGATATGGAAGTGGGTGTAATTACTTCTTTCTAGTACACTAATAAATAACTGGAGTCGTGAAAAACATTAGAAGTAAAGACGAATTAAAAGGTCTGTAAAATCGATAATTTTCATAAAAACATTTGATACCTTATCACTTCTGATACAGTTCTGCAATGACCCATTTCAATTATTGTAGATAAAGCATTAACGACTATCCACACTTTTTCTCTCGTCATTCGAGGAACTTGTTAAAAGCGCGTTTTCAAGTGCGATTAATAAATTTCTATGGATTTCTCGTTGCTCTTCGCCCGTGTTCGACTACAGGTCGAGGCGCTGGACAATCGTTGTTATGCAGGATGCATAATTTTGTTAACACCGCGAACAATAGCGAGCTAACAGGCTACGAAATCATCGGAATATGACGGAAAATCGTAGTTCATAATGCATTCGAATTAGAGTAATTGCGTATTGTTGCAGCCACACGTGTAACGTGTAATATTACTTGTCGTTATGCAACATATTTACTAGGACTTGGTTCCGTTGCTAATAAACAAAAACGCAAACAATTCGAAATATTAATTCGGCGGATTCGTCAATCTGATTACGATATCAATAATTAGTTATTGTTATTTGTATTAATCTCTGTAATTAACTGTCATTCTCGATTATCCAACTATGTAACATTCGACAAGCCGAATAAAATCGAAATTATACGTTGTGTTCGAACCTGCAAATTTCTTTGACATTATTACAGTTATTAATGATTAAGTGAATATTTTTAAGCGTTTATAAAATATGAATGTATTATATAATGTTATTAATAGTGTAGATAGTTCTTTAAGAGAATAATACGTGCACTTTTTGTTACGATTATAAATGCAAGTGCATCGTAGAGTTTGTTTATAGACTTACATAGATTTTAACAATGTTAATGTAAATACAATTCAATGTAAAATAGTTTTTTGAATTTCTTTTGAAAAATTGATGCATAAGTTTAAATTCTATATTCTTATAATTATTACTATGCAGTTTCTTACATCATTATGCATTCTTATAATTATTATTAAATTCAAGGAA
>CM052165.1:938303-962568 GCA_028455555.1 Augochlorella aurata
TTTTCACCAATTGTCAATATTTGAAGTGTGCAACATATTATAAATGTGAATACTAAGTCACTGATTACCCGGTTTAGTGGACAACGCGATTATAAATAACCAATATAAAAGAAGAAAAAATGATATGACACTATCTTTTTTATTTTAATTTTCTGATGAAATACTGTTACAAGCAGCACTTTTTATTTCTTTTGGATTTGGATAGGGTATGGCATAGGAGAAGTGGGGGGATGTGTGCTATTGTTTAACCCCTCCCATACGCAGATTAATCGTATGAATGGGAAACTGAATAACAAATAGCAAGTTCTTGTATCACTCTTGAGGATGATAGCTGTATGGAACAACAAACATGAATGACAGAGTGACTGAAATTTGAAAACCAATCGAGGAATATAAAATCCTTAATTCGGGATTCGAACCTCGTAACGATGGCTATTTGTAAACGTACGGACCAGGTGTTTAGCGCTCACGTCTACAATCACCTTAGTCACTTCATAATCAGACTTGACTTTAGCTTAGCATGGAGTCGCGAGCAACACAATATATTTCTTACTAATTCGAAATATTTATTAGTTCAAGGTGCACCTTTTTATTTAACTTTCTATTCTTTACAATTTATTCAGAAAATTTTTATTTCGCACAAAGGTCTGCATCCTAATTACTTACCACTGTCACGTAGAAGTGATCACTGAAAATGTTATGCAGGCTTGCAGTATAGGTAAAATATATTCACTGCAGATGCACTGTAGATGCAATAACGAAACGGACCTAGCCGGGGAAAATCCACCGTGCCAAATTTCAACTGTGACACCGATGTTCGAAATAAATGATATCGTTGGGTTGCGAGCGACTCAAAATAAAATTTTGATAATCCAGATATTATTTATTATTTTCAAAATATAAAATATGAAGAGCGACACGAGTTAGGAGGATAAGGAAAACCTCAACGTTTTAGTATTTATTTATACGTTTGCAGACAATTTATTTTCGTTACGGGGTTGTTCTAGAGTTAATATTCGACATTATTCGACATTATTCGAAAGTGTTTAATTTTCAGAAAACAAATTCAGTTGATTGAATATGAAATACGCATGGGACATATGTGTAGGGATCAGAACTTCAAGATCAACATGTTTGGAGAGTAGTAAATTAGGAATATCTTGTAGCTTTGTGACTTAGTCGATCGGCTACCAAACGAAATTCCTAGGTTCGATTCTCA
Source organism: Augochlorella aurata (assembly GCA_028455555.1). Classification (NCBI taxonomy): domain Eukaryota; kingdom Metazoa; phylum Arthropoda; class Insecta; order Hymenoptera; family Halictidae; genus Augochlorella; species Augochlorella aurata. Next base: position 939,523 of record CM052165.1, read on the forward strand.
TGAACGGACCTTTTTTCCCCCAAGATTCTATAATACATATGTGAGAAAGATATACAGTAATGTCCCTCTGAATGTCACAATCTTGCTCTACAGCGAATGTTGCAGTTGTTATATTATATTATTATTCTTATATATATTATATTATCATTGCTGAGGTTCGACGGAATCAGTGATCACGTGTACTGCGGCACGCGCCGCGGCTCCTTTGACTCGAATTCCCAAAAGACAACTCATAATACAATAACATAATTTTTGTAATTTTGACATTTTAAAACTGAATTCTTTTTGAACATACTACCGATAGTTTTCTGATTAAAATGATACCAAACATGGCATAGTTTGGACAAATGTTTTTTCATAAATAAAGTAAGTTACTTTATATGTATAATGAATAAATATTGTGTAAAGTATGTCGTCTTTGGTATCATTTTAATTGCAAGCATCTGACCAATATATTACAACAATTTTCACGTATAAATAATTAGAAATAAACATGTAAGTCGTCATTTTTATTCTAGCAATACAATGTATTCACAGTAATATTGATACTCTTTTCAAGTAGTGTCGTTCCATCTCTCTCTTTCACGAAATGTCGGCAAACATAAAGGCGAGCAACGAGGCTCGAAGAATCCTGTCTTGTTTACGCTAGAAATACTGTTTCGATTCCGACCGCGCGACATTCAGAGAGACACTGCCGTATTCCCATGACTATTTTGATCCAATTTTCAGCCTTTCAAAATTATGTATCACGCAACACGGTAGTATATAACAGATACGAGTGGACAGCATCTAAGATTTGAACTCAAGCGTCAGCCATTTTGAATGATCGCCTATTTACTCCACGCCACGTCGCAGTGAACTATTTTCAATGAGTTCTCTTTACTTCACCGAATGCTTCTCCATACACGCAATGCACACATGCCGCTTCTAGTAGTATACTTGATCCAAGGTTCTAGCCAGAACTTCGACAGAAAAATGATTTCTCGAAGAACATTAGTCCTCGTCCAGTTTGGTTTTTGTCGCGCGGTAACTTTGGCAGTTAATCAAATTAAGCCAAGAAGAATGAAATTTCGTGTTCTCCGACGGTGAAACATATGTCACGATAATCTCGGGCCGCCGCGGGTGCGCGATTAATTAAAGCGTAAGAAAGGGAAGTCGATTTTTCATCGGCGCGGCGTGTCTGCCGTGTTTTCAGGTGGTTCGAGCTGGCAGCCATCGGCGCCGGACAAAGAGTCAGAGACTTGCTTCCAGTGTTCGACAACGCGGGCTTCAACAAATTGTCACCTCCGGCCAGCCGGCTGATAAAACCGCAAAAAAATTGACGTATCCGTCGGTTTCCGTTGCCGTCTTCGTAATACCACGAGCTCCGACTTCAAAACCCCATCGAACGCCGGTTAGCAGCGTCAAGGAACGGTTCCGAAGGATCAAGGACGAGTCGAGACAAGCAGGATATCCTGCGGCCGTGGTAACGGAACCGTTCTGCGGTAACGGTGTCTTAATCTGACAACCCTACACTGTTGTTAGGCTAACGGGGTAATGATCCAGGTAGAACGGTCTCGGCGGCAAACTTTTTAATGGGCCCATGTTCGTTTCAGGACAGTTTCGGTAAACGCCAGCCGCGGTTTCTGTCTCGTGCATTGATATTAAATCTTTCTACGGGCCAATTAAGATGTAATTAGACACGCGTGGAACTTGCAGAAATTGGGGTGGGGAGGGAATCTCTTTAATTAGGAGTTAATGCGTTTCGTATGGAGTCGTGTTCTCGTCGTTCTGGAGTTTCATTGCTTTGTTTGGAACGTTTCACCCTCGGACGGCGGACCATTTTTACAACTATACAATTGACGATGCTTCTGACGATTCTCAGCTTTATTTACTCGTTTTTCCGAATATATTGTCTAGGTTCTTCGTGTAGACTTGTCAATCTTTATGTTGCTGAAACTTGGTTGATTACGTGATGATTTAAATGTACTGAGTTAAAACGACCCAGTAACCGCAGATATATATTAAATTATAGGTAAGGGAATTAATAGCTCGGATTTGAAAATTGATTTCTACTTTAATCCATTATATGTCGAATGTCGAAACTGCCATTTATGTTACAGAGTTTCTATTTTCTATTTTAATCTGATCCTATAGAATACTGAAATTTTATGAGTTAAATTTTATTATTTTATGTGTTAAGTAAAAAAAAGATTAATACATACTGTTGCTTTCGTATCGGTTAATGTAATATCATCAATTTCAAGTGGTTCTTTCATAAAAATTTATACAATTATTTCAGAAGATTTAACATTTCAAAGGATTGCGAGTGTTAATATCTATATAACTTATACAATAAAATTTATTTATGTATTTATTTTCAGTTTATTTTAATGTTGATCAATTTAGAATAGTAACACTTCATACGTTATAAATATATGCATACACGAAGTGAATAATTGTTTGAGAATAAACGTAACAATAGAAGGCTGTTTACAGAAAGTATTGTGAAAGAATTGCAAAAGTTCCGTAACTTAAAATGATTGATTTGGAATTTGTTGGATAAACTATTTTAGTCCCTACCGATATCTAGACTATGGATTTTATACATTTATAACATGATAGATTAGATGAAATTTAAAATAGTGGAAACGTTAAAAGGATTCCATACTATTAATAAATTATTTTTAATCAATGAAAATAATTAAAGGGAAAACGATATTTCTATTTGGTTTCTATCCGTTATAATTGGTTTTAATTTTGCACGAAGGTCCGTCGTCTATTGACAATCGTTAAACAAATAATAAAACTAAAGTTACTTTTCCAGGTTTAACTAATTCGTCTGATTTTAAAATCACGCTAGCGAATGAAATATAATTCTATTTCGCAGTATTATATTTCTGGCAGTCGATAGAACGACCTACTTCGTAGCTGAAATCGAGGAATATAAATAATTCATGAAGACGTGATCCTTTTCCATCGGAATGTTCTCACCATTCTTATAAATATAAATTATTTCAGGAGCGTGTCCCGAATGTCGTACAAGTGCATTATGAAATTAACATGAAAGATCAAATCCACTCTCCGGAATGCAATATAAATGCTCGAAGAGATAGTTCTACCTAGTTCGTTGCTTGTTCCACAAAGAAATGTTCCTATTTACCTTCTTTTTGAAAAATATTAATCTTTAACTGCAATAATAAATCGCTGTTCCTATTTAAGCTTTTCCGAATGAAATAAGTAGTTGTAAAGTCGAATGTTTATAGAACGAGACAATGTATAAAGGTGTTTGCGTAATTTAATGGAAACTCGGTAATATTTCAGAACGAACCTACTCTTACTTTAATATTTAATTTCTGTATCTGCTTTTATTTATGTGAAAACGTATCGAAGACAATTAATATTTTAACAACGCCGAACGATTTTTAAACGTTGTATTAACAAAAATTGATATTTAGATTATAGAACCTTGAAATATTCATGTAGAAATATTAAAATTTCAAAGACCAAACGATGCGTATTGTTTAATTGCTTCGATCCTATATCTACATTCATACAGCTTTCTTTTTATGGTGCATGATCGTTCACTATCATTATTTAAATGTCGTGGCTTTAATGAAGTTACGCCATATCTGTCTTGATTAATATTATGTTATTTTTATGTTGATTAAAATTGTCATATCTATCTTGATTAAAATTATGGTTTTTCTACGATGATTAAAATTATCATATCAATCCTCATAAAAACGATCTCATTTTTATCTCGATTAAACTTTCTACATCTATCTTGATTAAAATAATATCACATCTGCATTATTTCATATATTAAATACCACGTGTGCATGAGAATCCAAGAAACAATAGACAAATAAATTTACAAAAAGTGGATGTAAATAAATCAGAACTAGATAAAATATTACCTAATCAATACATAGTAAATAGTCTATTTTGTCTTACATCATACTAAGTACTTGTGAAAATAGAATTATATTATTCCAGACAAACATTTATGACAAAATTTGATATGCTGTAGTTCATTTATTATAATTTCTTTGTTCATTACGTATTATTATTTTCATTATTATGGAATATTCTAAATATTGTTCGCGATGGTAAAGACTGTTATTATTATAAAATACTACTTTAATTTGTCTGCAAAGTGACGACTATTTAAAATAATATTTGCAATATTTGCCCTTCAAATTTTCCTCTGCATTATAATAAATTAACTATTAGGTCCCGTCAATTATAGCCGTTAACAATACATTTATTTTTATTACACACTCCGAGGAGCTCAATCTTAATACATATAAAACAACGAATACTGTTGTATCTTTCATTTGCTATTTCGATATATTAAAACATTTTCGTTAAATATTTAATAATAACAATATAACAACAACAAGATTCATGTAATTCGACAAGATTATAATTCAATTACATAATTAAAATCTTCCAGTTAATTCGATTACTAATTCATAATTTTAATCACTAGTGTAATTGAAATACCATGTAATTGAAGTACAATACATTTCAAACACAATATAAACGAAATACAGTTCTTCAAATTACAGTCCAGAATTTTGAAAAAATGAGATACATTTCTATGTTTCTCTTTCTTATAATCATTTTTTGCCCCATCTGTGTATTTTCTGCGCCTCGTCGTCACCCGCGGTACGCGAAATACATAATATTGAAACATACATATTTGTCATTTAGAAGTTCAAATGAAAGTTAAAGTTATCACTTATTATTTATATATACCTAAATAAATTATTTACGATAATAAAATGTATTTCTTATTTACGAATACAATTTCAATTTTTACTTATTAGTTATCATCTCATTGTATATCATTTATTATTCATTCGACACAACGTGTCAAATAAATGAAAACAACATTCTAATAATTAATGATAATTTAATTTATTCACGTATTAAATTTAATTATAATGTAATCGAATTATCTTACAAGTCGTAATTAATGTAATTGAATTATCTTACAATTCGTAATTAATGTAATTGAATTATTTAGTATCCCGTATTTGTGCTCTTATTAAATATTCCTTTGCAATTGTAATTCCTTGAATAATCCAATTGTAATTCTACATAAACCTGCCAACTGTAAACAAATCGCGGCCAACGATTTTGCTTAACATTCCCGTTCGCAGCCCGGAGCCTTCGATTTGCGCCAACAGTTACAAGAAGTCCTCCAGAAACATGAAATCGGAAGAAGGAAGTCCGCAGGAAATGGAAAAAGATCGAAGAAAAATCGTCGAATAAGAGGACGGCTTCAAGAACGAGATGAAGAAGCGGGAAGGTCACGGAAAAGTCAGACCCGTGGAAGGGAGAGGACGGCGGCCGGAAACGAAGCGGAGAAGAAAAGAAACGATCGCGGAAACGAAGAACAGCCGGCGCGGCGACTTGACGGGACGCAATAACGATAAATGTAAAGTTCGCGTACGCATCGTTAGTACCATTGCCAGACCCGCAATAATCGTTGCTGCCAGGCTACGACGTCGCTCGGGGGTTACTAACTACTAATTGTTACCAACTTAGCGAAACGAAGAATCCTTCGGCCTCGCGCTCTCTCTCCCCCTCCCCCCTCCTCTCGACCCCCCGTCCTACCTTTTTACGCGTTACTTCTCCAGATTAAAGAAATTTCGTGTTTAACACGCCGCCTCCGAGACGAAACGTTCCGCGTTTACGTTTCCCACCGTTAGCCTGGCTGCAAAGGAAAGCAGACGAGGATAATTGCTGTTACAGGACCTGCGTTGGATTACTTTCGCGATTCTGCTCCTTCTTTGGCGCGGATGGGCTAGTGATAATGCCGAGGCTCGGTTTCATATCACTCAGTCGATAGCTTTATGCGAAGGCTTGCTTCCCGCTTCTTTAGAGGATACCTTTTGCACGCGCACGATTTGATTACGAGCTGCGAAGACAAGATGGTACAAGTACTGGAATTTTGAATGATATTTCTATTGTTAAAGTTTTTCTTCCCAATGAGATTAATAATTATTATAGTAGAACTTCGATTATTCGAATTCAAAATTGATAGTCAATTTCTTTTGATAAGTTAATAATTCATTCTTTTCCTACCATATACGTATACCAGACCATATACGTAGACCACCCTATATACGTATCCGTATTTGCAGAATAACCTCTTTATAGAGGTTAAAATTGTTCAATAAAAAAAAGACGAATCGCAGGAAACGGAAGACGCATTTTCTCCAACACTCTGAATAAATTCGAAATAATGCATCGATGGATATTCGGGAATTCATTCAATCCCTTCACAGTTTTCAATTTGACCTGCTGACTTCTGTCATAAATTCGTAAAGTCGGCAGCCTAGCAAGAAGGATACCGGTCGCACATAATTAATTTCCTCGGTGTTAGCAAGATCGGAACTTTACAATACGTTTCCCGAAAATAGCGGCGCGATTCGATTTAATCCCCGGTCTCCGTAGCGTCGCGCAAAGTCAATGAAATATTAGAGCAACGCTGCCTCTCTAAAGCAACCCGGAATTGCTTAAACAGAGGAAAAGCCCTGAGGGAAAATCAGTTTTAATACTTTGGAGTGTTTAGCGTAACGCCGCAAATAGAAGACTAACGTGGAATTATGTAATGCGCGTAATCGTGTACCCTTCTCGTTTGAAGTTTGAAGTTCCAAGAACTTCCCACCCTAACGAGTAGTTAAGTAATTATTACATCGTCGCTGCGTGCTTCTATTAAAACTTATCAGTGTAGCACTGATTCCGTGGTGGAACTTCTTCTCTCGCTTGGAACGTTTAATTATTACGATTGCCCGCCGTTTTACGAGCCCCGAATTCTCCCGGTCGCCTCTGATTAAATTTCTTTTAACATTGTTTAAACCGGGAGCCGCCGCGCGAGTTTCTTTACACATACGGGGAGCGCGGAGCATACCTCGCAGTCGCGCGAGATCTTCTTATATTAGAGCGTCCCGGGAAATATGGTACTGCTCGAGTCACTTTGTCTCCTATTATTTTCTTTCTTTAGGGAGACATACAGTTGCTGGTGACGGGATCGTGGCGCATGTTATATTTTTCTTGAACGTGGACAAAGTAATCTTCGAATGTCATACACGTCTCGCTTTTTCGCCGTTTCGCCGTATAATAAAAATCATTGTTACCGTATATTTAGGCAATGTTAAAATTGTTCGCGTTAACTGCAAGAAGTAGAAATCAAAAAGAACTTCGACTACTTTTTTAAAACTCGAACAGCGGACCATTCTTTTGACGATATAACGGAGTATGTATAGAATTGTTTATTACTTTATTTAGCATGTTTTTGCATCGTATTTTTGAAGATGGGTTGAAGGTACTTGTTTGTGTTGTGACAAGCTTTAGTTCCATTATCTCTCTTGATTTCTTATGACAAATGATTCTTCAATGATTTTTCATAAAGAATAATGAACAATTTAACGCAGTGGTATAAACATTTATCCTTTGCACTCGAGCGGCGGCTCTGAGGCACCATTAAAAATTATTATTATCGTTTGTACGATGCACAATAATCAGCTCGACACGTATAAAATACACTAAATCATTGCAAATTGAAATATTATAAGTCAGGAAAACTGCTTTGGATTTACAGTTAAAGTGGCTGCGAGTACAAAGGGTTAATAGAAAGCAGTTGAGAAGCGCTTAAAACTTAAATGTCACCGCACAATCAATTTTACACCGATTTTAATTAATGCTTTTTCCTTTCAGCAAATGCACGCGTGCCAAATATTTGTTATGTTTATAGGCATTATACGTCCAAGATAAAATCTTGTATCAGATTTGTAATATAAGGATGTACTAATGACTCACATTTTGACAATAAGCGTCGAAATACTTATGCACGACGTAATTTAAAAAAAAAACAGCCTGAATCAGCGTGTTCGAGGCTGTGAGTTGAAATTCCCTAAGAACCGTGGAATAACGAATGTTATCAAGACCGATGATTATCGTCGGGTCAGGCTCGGTAACATAATTCGCGGCGGCCTTTAAGTTCTCGTTTTTCATCGAATCGGCTTCGGGCGGCGGTGGATTAAGGCTTTAATTACTCGTCGCATAATAATTCTGGCGAAACGAAGGTGCAATTACGGTATCTAGTTGGCGGAACGATTACACGCGAGGACGCGCCAGGGCGAACGGAAGCTGAACGGAGGGGTAACGTGTGAGTGACAAAACTCAGCGTTCGTTCAGCCTGCGCGCAGTATTATAAGATACATTCGCCCATTATCGTTTACCGCGCACTTTCGCGCGTTTTTGCGAGCTACGCCCGTATCGCGGAGCTTAGAGGGCGGAAATTAAACGTGCACGGTATCTAGACAGAGCGTGGGACAGGGAAACGAGGTAGAACGATATCCAACCGAGGGAAAAGAAGCGAGGAAGGTATATCGTTCGGGGAAGGGGGAAAAGCAACGAAGAGACCACCAAATGTCAGGCCGTTCAAAATCCAGATCTCGAAAATTAAGGGTAGTTGCTCCGCGTCGAATCATGCAGAAATAGCTTTTACAAATTTCTTAAGTGATAACTAGATCATCTGGAGATAAGAAACTTTTTGGAACGAATTGTGGCATGTAAATTTGTAAAATTAGATTACATTTTTCACACTGATATTGATGTAATATGAGAAAAATGAAACCGAAATGCAATCTAATTTTTAAAATTTCTTCAGATATATTAAGAAAATAAGATAACAAATTATATTTACAAGTATCTTATATGAAGTGAAGTCGGTCATACAAGTTGCAACAAATAAATATAAACAAATCATAGAATCGTGTAAGATAGAGATATAAAGCAATGCTCGTAAATAAATAATAATTTTAAAAATTTCAGGCTTCTTAAAATATATTGTTAAACAATAAGCGTATAAAACTAGTAATAAAAATTTGAAAGAATTTATTTTTATAACTTTTGAACTTATAAATCGTCCGAATACTTACGTAGCGTGAAAATTCGATGCTCTTATTTTATTTTATTTGTTTTATTATATACTCTACCTTAATGTACTCTTAACACCATATCTATGGATGACGCCATTTGGCGTCAATGTGAAGTCATCGATAAACCCCGTGATAAGATGTTAATGTATATCAATTTAAGTATAAGGCGTAGTTATACTAGTGTCCGAATACTTTTGGGAATCACAGTACACTGGTCGCGTTTAAAGCTCGCTGTGGTTCTAGTGTCAATGGGTTGTTCCCGCAGAAGAATAAATAGATAGAAATCCAGGAGGACCCATCGAGGAACAGTGGTCGCGAGGAAGGAAAAGGCCAATGAACGACGCTGACGTACAAAGAGGCGGCTAGAGACTGCGAGCCAACGGCGAAGATGGACGGAAGACGAAAAGCGGCGGGAAGGATGACGAAAGAGGGAACCTTATTCGCGAGGAACGGCGGTCGTAGGGGGTATAAGTAATAGTCGAGGAACGCTATTACGTCCTGCTGCGTTCTCAGCGGGGAACGGGGGCTATATTACACTGTAATACCAGAAAGGGTGCTCTCCCGTCGGCGATGGCGAATGTCAGTCGTCTCTTGCCGCGGAGGGCGGCAGCGGGAGGGGAGGAAAGCCGGAAGAGTCGGCGCGCGACGTTTCAGGATTGTTCGACTTGCCAAACGCTTTTAACCCTGCCATCTTTTGGCTCCGGCATCCCTCGTCACGGTATATTTAAAGGGAACACGCTGTACACCGTGCTGAGACCATCCCCCTCCCCTGCCGTTCATCACTCGACAACGACTGGAAAGCGCTCGGACGAAAACCAGACGCGGCAAGACGGACGTGAAATACAGTTTTTTTTTTCGCCACAGCGAGGCCGGGCTTGCCATCCAATTAGCATATCAGTGCCGATGAACGCCGTGGAAATTTGTATCACTCTATTCGCCGAGGCGTTTAATCTTGATCCCGATTCGCAAATAGGGGTGCAGCCGAGCGATTTCGGTGGTGCTGAGTCGATCTTTTCGGCTTGGATAAGGTGTTTTTGAAAGTGGAGTTAAGAACGCGCTGTTTTGTAGGACAGAATTGTGCTAATTCAATTGCATAATTGAGACCTCCCAGTGCATTCAATTTTCAATTTTTTGTTATTTGGAAGTTTAAACGAAAGATGAGAATAATTACTTATTATTTATATTTATATTTATATTTATATTATTATTATATTTATATAAATCTAAATAAATTATTTAAGGTAATAAAATTTATTTCTTACTTATGAATAAATTCTCAATTTTTACTAATTAATTGTCATTTAGTGGTTTATCTTTTATTGTTCGTCCGACACAATGCGACGAATAAATAATAATTATATCGTAATTATTAATAATAATTTAGTTTATTTATTAATTACATTGCAATTCGTAATGGATGTAAGTGAATTTTGTAATTATAATCCTACTGAGATACGAATTATATTGCAATTTTATTGATTGGCAATCTGAATTACAAATTACAATGTAATTGAATTACTTTGTAATTATAATTTCTTCAGGTATTCTGCACAACCCTCTTATGGGGTTCTTTTTCTGTGCTGGAGTGGAACGTAGAAAGGGATCGCGCAACTTTGAGATTGTTAACAGTAAAATTAACAATCCAGATTTCTTACTTATATTCCGGTTTCTTATTTTTCCTTTTAATGCTCCCGACTTTTCCCTTTAGAGTCTTCGATATTACAAAAATGTTTCTACAAGAAATTTTTGTATAACCTTACTGCTAATTCGTTGTTCATGAGTTGTTAATGGACATTATATATGTATTTCATAATTATATTTTTCTTCATAAGTGGTGTTGAAAATATATAACGTGTTTCCTATGTAGGACTCACTTGCGGAGCAGATTGTACGCTTAAAAACAATAAAGAAAAATCTTATAAATATATATTCCACAACTTGAATACTTTTTAAATGGTGCACTGACTAGTGTACTAGACTATGACTAAAATGCTTCTTTTTTTAATTTTGCTATTACTTAAAATGGGAAAATGAATACAAAATTCACGTTTTTTAACTTTTATTATTTGAAGCTACAACGAAAATTTGAAAAATATGTTTCGTAAATCTCTGTAACATATTATATACGCATGCTGAAAGTTTCATTGAAATCAGTTAATGCAAAGTTAAGTTACAAAGATTAAAAGAACTGTGATTTTCGCGATCTATAATTTGTAACTTTTAACAGCGTCAACCGATTTCGATGAAATTTTCATCATGCATATAAGTTATTCACATCTAAATACGTATTTTTTAAATTTTCATTACAAGTTCAGGTAAAAAAGTTGAAATACGTGAGTTTTTTATTTATTTTGAGAAGGTTCAAACATACCTTACTGTATATTAAAGTGTAAAAAACAAGGGAAAACAGTCGTCGTTCATGCAACGTAAAATCTCATATAAAAAAGTTATAGAAAAAGCATTTCAATCACCGTCTAGTAAACCAGTCCCTCTATCGTCTAAAAAATGTTCAAGTCGTATAGACCAATTTCAAAAAAGTCATCGCGTTTTGAAGGGTATTCACCCAATTTTATCCCCCGCTGTACGTAGAACCAGAACCGAAATCAATATGCTCGGGAATATCGGTTTTACAAAACGGATATTCAGAATAAAGGTTCTTCACAACTGTTTCAAGAACCCAAACCGATACCATAACTGTCTCAACCTCCGCATCAAGGACATACAAATAATAGAAAAAATATAATCGAACAACAACGCGACGTCGCGACTAACCATAGCAGTTGAAGCGACGATAAACCAGAAAAAAAAGAGAAAAGCCCACCGAACGACGTCACGTGAAAAATCCGGAGCTGGTCCGTCGTTCCGTAAACACGATCGAACCCAATGCATATTTAACAATAGTTGAACGACGAAACAGCACAACAAGCTGCTCGAAAGCGGCGTTGAATCTCGGTGCGGATCGATTCGCGGAAAGATGTCAGGCACGTCGAGCCGATTAAAAATGTATGCACGGGACCCGTGTTAAGTAGCAGATACTCACCTGGAGTCCTTAGGGTGGCGGACGGTGCGAGAGCCAGCAGCCACCCCCCGCGACGGGGTGAAAAGGGCGGCTGAAAGGACGCTTACCGGGTAGGCGAGGCTCGAATATTGCAAGCGAGTCTCGCGGAAGCGGGACAGAGACGGGGAACAAGCCTGGTAAGCACCTCTGAAGGGCCATCTTCCCCGAGCTTGCGTTCCTAATCGCATCGGAGTCATCTATATTATTAGGGGGCCGTGCATGCAACCCGGTTGCAACGCGACAAGAATTTTCCCGTGGAATCGAACCTCGTTCCGTAACAATGTCCCTTTAATCTTTTTTTCCTGCCGCCTCCTTTTCCTACCCCGCGCGCCCGACCATCGTCCCGGTTCTTTCTCTCCGTTGTGCTCCTCCCCTTAAGTAGTGCTTTTAAAGATACACAGGGAAAAGAAGGGGCTGGTCGGTTCGAGAAGAAATTCTTGCCGCCGCGGAAAATAGAATTACACCGAGAGGTGAACCAGCAGCGCCGGGAAAATTCGATATGCTTTAGGCGAGACGCGGTCGCCATTTTTTGATAACTTGTCATTTTTTATGGGGAATCCAGATTTTGCGTCTATTCGCGCGGGACTGTCGCGTGGTTTGCGACGAATGCAAGTGATGAGACGATTGAAGGAGAACGATCTGGTGCGCCGCGGTCCGATACAAAATTTGCTGCGAGCTGATTGTGAATATCGATGTTCTACATATTTAGCAGCTAGCGTAAAACATCCTGAACATAGTCATTGTATGTACTTATTTATTAATACAGATCGTCATGAATATAATGAATATAGACGGTCTGCATGTTCATTGATTAACATAGAATATTATGGATATGGACGTTCTATATATTTATTTATTGACAGAGAACATTGTCATGAACATGGTCATCCTATCTATTCATTGATTAACATATCACTAACATAGATATTCTATATATTCATTTATTAATGCAGATTATAGACATTCTATAATTATTTATTAACGTATAACATCGAATTTGAACATTTATGCAAACATGTCTACATATTTGTAATAAATGTTAGCGAAAGTTGTATAATTATGATACAAGCAGCAGCGTTTGATAATAATGAGACCGTTAATTGGACGCGCTCGAGTGTAAAGCGAACGTGTATAATATACAAAAGTAGAATCTTCGGACTGATTTAATTAATTTTCGCAATTGTTTCTGAAAATTTCAAACGCGCACGAAGATGCATGGTACAATAACGATTTATATTTTTCGTCAAAGCTGCGAGTGTCCTTTTGAGCGTTTATCAAATTTTCGACGCGCGGGGCTAGTTTTTAACAAATAACCGTTCGCAACGTTGATGTAGAAGCTCGCGGCAAAAATGGAGTTCGAGAAACGAAGATCGAAGAGAGGCGGAAACGGAACGGTGCAAGAAGCGAATAGATTTTCCGGGAGAATTTCTACGTCGTAAAGGTTGTCGCCATTAAAACCAATACCGACGAAGAAGTCGAAGTTCAGGAGGTTAGTTCATACGGAGTTTAATTAGCAACTCCGCGGGGGGTTTCGCCGAGCAATCTATCTCTACAGTGTCCGATGTCATCCTCCCGAGCTACTAATTAAATAAATGTGGGGCACGGCGAAGCCACGTGTTCTTTCCGGAATCGAAGAACAACTTTCACGAGTACGAAGTTGCTGGAATATCACTGTTGCCAAATATCCCTTGAAACTTAATTACGAATGGAATTCCTTATCTTCAATTTAATAAGGCTTCGCGGCGCGACGCGACGCTCTGAAGTGCAGGGGCTGGATTGTAAAATTTAACATCTTCATTTCCGCCGTGGGAAATTTTAATAAAGATATCGATATCCTCGTTGGAATATCCGATATCAGTAGAAAAGTTCTTGCGGAATATATTTTCTGCAACGATTTCGCTATTTTCTTTTCTAATATTATCCGGCGGCTTTTATGGATTGCGTAATGCGATACGTTCGTTATTACGTAATTTTACAACTTTTTATGGGTTTCTGTTGCAAATTAGGAAAAAATTGTGCGGGATAGCTATATTCATTGCATTATTGTGTTTTATAACTATGGTATTTTATAATTACTTCACTGTGTTATTATATTTATATTATATTTTATTTATATTATTTTATTTATATTATTTTATTATTTTATTTATATTATATTATTATTATTTTTCAGAATGGTAAATACGTAAGTGACATTTCATTTCTTTGCCTTTTTACCTGTTTGTAAAGAATGTACGAATTAATTATGCAAATTTCCATTACCCAAAAGAACAGTTTGCGCCACCGCTTCAGGGACTTCCTCATGAAGCAATACGTCGAACAATACTGATCTGCCAGATCAACGCGCCCATTTTGGTGTAATTTATAATAGCATCAAGTTTTCTAACCACAATTTCACACATCGTATAAAAGACTATCATAGTCTTTTAATATCATAGTCAACTCTCACAGTTAAGGAACCTTTCCAAGAACCAATAGTGCGATCCTATCAGTTAGAGATAACGAAATCTAACATATACACCGCATGTCGCCTCTCGTCCGCAAAGGGTTAACAAATTTTCGAGCACTAGTAATGAGAAAATTGACACAAAGGAATTATTCTTTTCCTTTTATCGAAGATTATAAACGATCTTTTCAATAAGGACCAAGTGTAAAGTCTTTGCTTTTAAAACTTAAACAATGTCGTAAATATTAGTGCAAATACGTCGTAAAATAACTTAAGTTATGTACAAATTCATATTGTTATTAAAAATGTATTTAGCAATTACGAGAAACATGTTCAGTTGTACAAATCACATTTAAAGATTTGGGTAAACACAAATAAAAAGATTTCAAAGTAATTCCTATTAGCGATATGGCTATCGATAAAAATCGATACCAATACTTTATCGATAATTCGACGTATTGATAATATCGATAACTTATCGTTGAGACAAATAAAGAAGCTGATCGCATTGTTTTATCGAGATGCGTTTTATGTTAATTATAAATTGAACTGAACTTTAATAAAACTATATGATCGACCACTTCACTCCCTCAACGATGTCGATAATCGATAATCACATCCCTAATTCGCACGCCTAATAAATCGAAGACGAGCAAATAAGTACTAAACTTTTCGCAAGAAACAATGCTGTAACATTAAGCTCACCAAAGAACAAACATTTTCCACTCGTTCGACATGATGCAGAAAAGAAGCAGTTCGAACACAAGCGTTCGTTCAAGAGTTTTCCCGGAGAAATCGTTATCCGGGAAAGAATGTAGCCAAGAACAACTTTTCAATACTCCATTGTTCACGAATGCTGTATAAAAGATAACGAGAGCGAGCCGGAAATGCGACACATTGTTCGGAAGTGAACGACATCGCGTCCTGGTGGTGGAACACGCGTCTGTGTACCGGTAGTTCCTAAATATCGAAGTAACGGCGCCAAATGTCCAAGAAAAGGGAATTCTTGGATGAAACTTGCCGGCTCGAGTGAGATTGTGTTTTAGGTGTAATCGGGTACGAAGGGAAAGAAACGACGGAAGGTAAGAAAGGATCGTCCGGACTGTTCCTCACCGTAGCTATCCTGACATTCGATTTTCGATGTAACCTCGAAAAATAAATGGAGTAGCGATTTGCAGTGGCATTGTCAGTTTCGACCCAGCCGGCCGGCAGAAGTCCTGGCAGATCCAACCAATAATGGCAAAATTGACGGAAAACTGTTTCGCGATCGTTTAATCGATGGATTGCTCGAGCCAGTGCCGCGTACAACTTCATTCAAACTGGACTAAATGACTTGAATTGTTTTTTAATGTCAAAAGGACCTTTTTCCACTTTTTTTAGAAAATACTTCTTCCTTAATTTTGCTGATACCGATTTAAATAAATTAATTGCAATTCGTCAGGATGCACTTAGTAATTGCTGTCTCTGTAACATTATATAATGATATCAATATTTACTAGTTGAGAAATGATACAAAAATACCAATATTTATAATATTGTTTCATCAGGTCGATAGAACAAAAGCGCCAAAAACCGGTAATTGCAAGTTATATATATATATATTGCAAATTATAAGCAATCGATATTTTCCTATAGCGTTTTAACTTATTTATTTGATATCCTCGTATATTTTCTTCTATGTTATGCCTCGTTCACTAGCACCATAAATAAACAATTCCAAGTAGCGCAACATTGAATTCTAAATACCTGTGAGAACATCAAAAACATTTATGTACTAGTATAGTGCGATGTAAAAATTTAAACAAAATACGGAACTATCAAAATGATTATTAATCGATACGGTAGTACTTTTCCAATATTCTATTTGTATGAGATTGTTTTATTATAAACACGCCTCGAATATAAATTAATGAATGAGAAAGAATGTAAACAAAGCTTGTGGAAGAAAATATAGGTAATTGTTGTTATCGATGAACATGTAACGAGTCGCGTAAAAGTTGAACATAGTTTATTAACACTAGAACTACCGAAGCATTCAAAATGACTGATTTCTGATTTTGTTCTTTTACAATTCTTGACACTATAAAAATGTTTCTGTTGAAAAATTTGACACGAACTTCTTCATTGAAGTACATATTGTCATAAAAATCGTAGAAAGTTTAAATAAATTCAATGTTGTCATTGTCATAAAACGATATATACTAGTCACGTTTAGGGCTCGGTAGTTCTAGTGTTAAATACTTATTATCATATTAACAGACTGCGGATTTTATGCATTTATAGGAACGACGAGTAATTGAACAAGACAGTGGATACATTAGGAGAATCTGAAAGTCCTATTATATTATTTTTAAACAATGGAAATCGTTACAAGGGGAAAACAATTTTTATGTAATCCCTATTCGTTACAGTGCAGATAAAACACTACAATTTTGTATAAAAATGGTCGGTCTACCAATTCGTGTCCCCAGTTCAAAACGCGACGCCGTTCTCGATTCTCGCGAGAATAATTCTTTCAACAGCCATGTCTGCAATTTTGAAAAACGATCTGGAACCAACTAATTTGTTCCAGCACCCTTCGCTGCACGCGCGGCAGCGTGCCATAAGGTGATCCAATCATCGCGACGAAAACGTAAATAAGATTCCAGAACTGTTAGGCGGGCGTAGCCGGCGCGAATAACCCTGAAAAAAGGCCAACACGTATCCAGGATAAATTTAGCATTCATACTCGCGGCAATATAAGCGCAAAACGCGGCGAGAATTTCGTTATGGCCACCGGAAACGTTAGGAGCGAGGAATGCCGTGGAAGGAAACGCGCGGGAAGGAGAGAAACGCGGGCGATGGTGGGGCGGAAAGATTTATTTTCTTTTTTTATTTTTTCCTCTAGTCGTGCATTTCCAACGAAGAAAAAGGCCGAGCTGCGGGGGGAAAGAGAGAAAGAGAGGAGAGAGCAAGATTAATGAATATTCAGGAGCATCAGAGTGGAGTCAGCCTGCAGGCTGGTTCGACGAAAAAAATAGAACTCTCTGCACCTGGTGGGACAAGGACGGGGCAAACGGTGGTGAACGAGAGAGAGCGAGAAAGCGAGGAAGGCGGGGAAAGGAGGCTGTGCGTTGGAACGAGAAGGATGCGTGTCCTGAGAGCGTCGGCGAAAATATCCTGACGTTAACGCAATTAATTTACCGGGAACTTTACATTTTAATATTCATCCCCGACGCACCCACTCCCAGCCTTCCTATTCCCTGTCCTCTTCAACTCAGTTTCTTTCATTCGCTCGCCCCTCCAGCCCTGCCTCTTCTCCTACAACCTGTTCGCCCTTCCTTCCTTCCTTCCTTTTTCGATTTGTCTTTTCGCTGTTCCATGCTGTACCGACTTGTTGCGGCGGCAACACCGTAGGCGAAACCTACCTAACCCTTAGTCCAGCGGATTAGATGATTGACAGTAGTGGGTAGAAGACTCAGACGAAAGAGAAAGGAACTTCAGTCTTTTGGACATCAAGTTTTTGGACGCTAGTCGTTTAGAGATACGGTTTTTGGGATTCAGTCTTTTGGATACACAGTTTTTGGACTTCAGTCGTTTGGAGATACACATTCTGGTTTTCAGTGTTTGGGATACACAGTTTTTGGACATCGATCGTTTGGAGATACAGTTTCTGGACTTCAGTGTTCTGGACTTCAGGGTTCTGGACACACAGTTCTTATACATCAGTCGACTAGAAATATAATTTTTGGGTTTCAGCCTTTTGGACACAGTTTCTGGATGTCAGTCGTTTGGAGGTACAGTTTCTGGACTTCAGCCTTTTAGACACAGCTTTTGGACATATGTCTTTTGAACTCCGCTGTTCTGAATTTCGATCTTTGGACTCCACGCGACTGGATTTCAATCTCAGACTTAGTCCTTTGGGTATCAGTCTTTTGGACATACAATTTTTGGACTGCTGTCTTTTGAACTCCCGTCATGTAGTCTTCAGCCTTTGGATCAACGTGTCTTCAGTCTTTGGGATTCAGTCTTTTATTTCAGTATTTTGAACTTTAGTCTTTTGGACGTCAGTCTTTTAGATTTCGGTCTTCTGGACTTAAGTCTCTGGATTTCAGTCTTCTAGTTATAAGATCTTTAGACTTCATTCGACTGGATTCCATTCTTTGGACTCGAGTTTCCTGGATTGTAATCTCCTGCTTTAGTCCTTTGGGTAGCAGTCTTTTGAACATACAGTTCTTGGACTTCAGGCTTTCGAAGTCCAGTCATGTAGCCTTCAACCTTTGACCAATGTGTTTTCAGTCTTTTTACGTCAGTCTTTCGGATTTAGTCTTTCATTTCAGTCTTTTGAACTTTAATCTTTTGGACTTCGGTCTTTTCTACTTCAGTCTTTTCTACTTCAGTCTTTTATACTTCAGTCTTTTCTACTTCAGTCTTTTATACTTCAATCTTTTGAACATGAGGTCATTGGACTTCAGTCTCCTGGGTACAAGATCTTTGGACTTCAGTCTTTTGAACATTAGGTCATTGGACTTCAGTCTCTTGGACGCTAGTCCTTTGAACGTCAGGCTCCTATATTTCAATTTGGCAGACATACAATGTTTAGAATTCAGTCCATCAACCGAAGACCACTGTTTCATTATTTCACAGTGAAACCAGATTTAGTAGCATTTTAAATTGACCCAGAAATGTCTGTAGGATTTTATCATCAACTGAATACTGTTCCCTGTCAGTTTATTAAGAAATTATTGTGACGATCCGCATTTTCAATTGTTTTTTGTAGTGCGCCAATTTTAGTCCATGAGAAGGTTAAAAACCAGACAGTAAACGTCCGGTTATCACATATTATTATATACTGACAATGGTTTATGAACTAGTAAATAAATCCTTCAATAGCAATTTCCGTCACGTTGCAACAAGTCACTTCTAGTAATATGTACTGTTCGTTGTTCAAAAAATGTCACAATTTCTGTCGAGGGGCAATGATCTCTGGAAACCTACTTTTGTTGGTAAACAATCAAACCAATAAACTAATCGACACGAGGAGCAAGAGGGATTGATCACCCCTTCACCTAATCATGTCTTTCATTAAAGTCTCGAATCAAAACAAAATGGGAAAGGCTAGGAGTCAGAAGGCGTTGTTTGTTTGCAATCGGCCAGTCTCGAGTCCCTCGTTTCCTAGAAATTGGGTCTAATAGGAAGAGATCATTTCTGCCAATAAAGGAAACGCGTTTACCCTACTTCTGCGAGTCTGTTAACATAAGTGAATTGGTGAAAATTGGTCCTACACTTTCCTGTGTGGCATTTTTTGAACAACGGACAGCATAATCTAATGACTCCGTTTGAATTTACCATGTAGAACAGGATTTCTAAGATTCTACGTTCTTGTTAATGTAGTACAATGATTTAACATCCTATTAACCCTTTCTTTCTCGTGTATCTTCTATATTTGTTCCTAGACCTTAATAACAGAAGAATCGTTTCGACTTAGAAAAATTGAACAGCACTCATATTTGATAGATTATGTCTTCATCACAAGTCTGACTCGTTGTTATAGTGCAAGTGGTTAACGGGCTGGAAAAAGTAGTGGAAAAGGTATTCATATATTCTATTCTGCTGTATCCTATGCTCACCGAGTGCCATGAATACTGCACTGAGATAAATGCGTCAACCAGCATCTTTGCTGCCTCCGTCTACACGACTTTTACAAAATAAAAGAAGGAGGCAGACTCGGATTAAAAGTGCCGGTCGCGTCCGTAACGATTAAGCTACTCGGCGATGTCGCGTTAAGAGTACTTACTGAGATTATACTAATGTATTGGATAACGTGAGCGGAGCATGATGCATTGCCAAGCTGCGGAAGATTGGCTAGGATTGTCTGCGAATTGGGAAGTGGAAATGTTATGGGAGAGAATCAGTTATATGACTTTGCACTAGTGGAACTGTTCTTGCTTGGGATCTGTGTTCGAGTGCAAGTTTGTCAGTGAGAGGCAAACTTTGAGAATAAGGCAACCATTATGAGTAATGTGAACGACATAATGTGCATTGGATAGACAGCTTTCCGAGTGTACTCGTTAATATTATCAGCTTCCGATGTATAAAGAGAGAGACATCTGTCGTTGAGGATTAATTTATCGAATATTGTGTCGATTGTACAATTGTCTAATACTGAATCCGTTTCTACAAAACTCTGTATTTCCAAATCCTTATCAATCGGTTGCAGACTTTATGCATGACTGATAAAGACGAGTACATAAAATTAAAAATTGTAGGTTAATTAAGTCGCTATAGTTATTATAATTAGAAGGAAAAGTCTTTTTGTCCTGCTGCTTGTTGCATTTAATAAATTTTATTTTTCATAAATTTTGCATAAATAATGTATTGTAATTTCCTAACTTTATTAAGACCTGCAAAATGTAAGAATGTTGGCGGTATACAACTTTTCTTTGCAACTTTATTTCAATTCAATAAAACACTTTGATTTTATGGAATTTTATTCCACAGATTCTTTCCGTTACGCAATCCTTTATTTGTAATCGTTGAACAATTTTCAGAAAAATGCTTGAAGGTATTCATGATGGTATTTGCAGTATTCGTTATCTGTAATACCGATGATACTAAAATAAGAATGCTATATTAACTTCCTTTGTGATTTACTACATTAATTTAAAATATGCATTAAGTTAAAATTGTTAAAGGGTATGATTTCGATCCACAGATTTTTCTGCGATACTATCAACAATTATTAAATAATATCACCAACGATTTTAAGATACGTGTTTAACTATATTGACTATTTGTAAACATAGCCTTAACATACTAAAAAACGGAACCACTTCTTGTAGTACAATTTTAGTTGATAGAATTTTTTCTTATGCAATTAATTATTAACAACTTAAATAATGCCTTCAAAGAAATTACAAAATCCCGTTGTAACAATGTACTAGACTAATTAGACACCTTGCAATCACTTTCAAACTTCAATTTTATACTGCAGTACAACTTCGTTCGTCAAAGTTTTCTCTTTTGCGATTGATAACTCTTAAATAATATCACCAATGATTTTAGAAAATATATTTAATAATATTACCCGTCTTTAATTTCGTTAGAACAATATACTAGATAAATACCCCTCACCAACTCATTCCAGAATTCAACTTCTCCTAAACACTGCGATCTCTTCCTTACAATACAACTTCATTTGTCAGAATTTTCTCCTATGCAATATTTCCTACATTTTTTGAGGATAATAATTAATAGCTAAAACTCATAACCATTAATTAATATCCATTAAGCAATATATATTACATTAAGTAATAAGTATAAAGTTTGTCTAGTATATTGTTCTCACGGAATTTCTTGAGGATACTACTTCATGATTATGAGCATAATTATTAAATAAAATCCTTAACGAATTCAGAAATATATTTAATAATACTATCTGCAATCCCGTTAGAACAATATACTAGTCAAACTGTTTTTACCAACTCATCTCAGAATTCAATTTCCCCAAAACACTGCGATCTCTTCCTTACAATAAAACTTCATTTCTCAGAATTTTCTCTCCTGAATCTGTTAAACATAGCCCTTAAATAATATCCTCAAAGAATATAGAAAATATATTTAACAATATTACTCGTCTGTAATTACAACAATATACCGGACAAACACCCCTTACCAGCTGATTCCAAGTTCCACTTCCCTACATCACCGCAGCATTTCTTACAATTTCGTTTCACAGATTTCCCTCGCACGACCCGCATTAGAAATCGTCGAACAGGCCAGCAAAAAGGAAAACCACCCAGGCTCTGCGCGCAGCGCGTCAAAAAGAGCTCGAAAACCGGCGAGGAGTAAAAAGGGAAAAAACGAAAAAAAAAGCACACGCGTCCGCTAAATCCGCTGAAGTAATTATTCACCGGCGGGAGCGTAGTGTCGCGGAACAGCGTCCGGAAAATAAATCGCGAACGAAACTACATCGCTCAGCAGAGGCCGGACCGAACCACGGTTTCAGCGGAAAATCGTTCAACGGGTTCGGCGAACGCCGCCCCGTCCGCGTGCGGTCCCAGCCACCCCCGCAGCTGCCTTGAACTCGATAACTCCGGCTAAGAAAGTTTTCGCCGATTCGACCGCGACACGTCGGGAGCCGGCTATAATGGCGGCAGAATTCGCCGAGGGCCGAACACTATTTCCGAAGGAGCCGGAATTTTTCAGGGTACGTCGAGGACCGACGTCGCCGAGGACGTCCACGCACTTGCCGGTGGCGCTGAGGCGTCCTCCGCTTCCGAAGCGAGGAACAAGCGGAAGAAGTGGGCGGAGGAAAAGCAGAATGTTTGCGGCCGGCCCGCCAGAACAATCTCCCGCATTTTTCAGCAAACTTTCCCGCGAACCATCCCACGGTACTATCGTCCGTCTCGCTCCAGCTTCGTGCTACCCTCATTTCGCCACCCTCGACGGTGACCCTAGCTCGCCAGAACGCGGACCTCCCCTTTAATTTCGCCTGTTGCGGCGCTGAAAACTGTTCCCGCTGTTCCACTCTTTTTGCCGGCTGGAGAAGATGTTTCACGAACGCTGCCCGTGAGAGAGTTACGTTTCTATTAGGCCGCATTTCCACTTGCTCGGTTCGGAGT
>CM052165.1:972585-1003964 GCA_028455555.1 Augochlorella aurata
TTATTAGTACTTCAAACCAGATGGTTTATTTAGCAATTATTTACTTATTAATGCTTTAAGCCAGATAATTTATTTAGCAATTCTAAATATTTGTTAGAATTCTGAGTATTGAAAAAACTAAGTAATCGTAAGTAATCTTGCTGAATAAAAGAGATTAATACTGAAAGGCACATCCTAACGTACATACAAAAGCAATGATACAACAATACATTCAACGCGGCTAGCAGTTCGAAAATATCGAGCGTTCGAGTTCCGAACGTTATCCCGTGCTCGTTTCTATTTCACGAGCAAACACAATTTACGATTTCGTGTTCATCCGTCTAATAAATTCGACCGCGGTCTTTTATATCAAGGTTCCCGTACTGCCTGAAGCCAGCGAACTGGAAGCTATTGGGGCAAGCGACGAACTTGAAGAAATCAATGTCGGCTTGGACAATAGTAATTGTAGGTTCCTGTCGAATCGCGGGAATCGTTGGTATATCTTTAGAATATCCGTATCTGTTATTGTCGAAACTCTACATAATGATTGTTCCGATTAAACTGAAGAAGAATTGGTATGTCAAATCTAATACTAATTTAATGAATAACGGTACTATTAATGTTTTAATGTTCTGTACGTTTTCTAGAAAATCACTTTTCTATATTTATTGGTACCTGTTTTATTAATTAAATATATCCTCTGTCTTCAATTATTTATACATGGTAGAGGAATTAGAATGCAATTAATTGATTTTAGAATTAATCGATTTCAAATAAAAGTAAAATCAATAAACTTTTAATATAAAATTTAATTAGAATGAATTTTTATTACTTTAAATAGAAGTAGATTTTTAGACGAATTTAAATATATAAATCAATTATAATAGATTTTTAGTAGAAGTTCAAATAGGAATAGATTTTGTAGAAATTTAAATAGAAAATTTAATCATTTCAGATTTTGGGGAGAAATTTAAGTAGCAATACATTTTGCAGGAATTTAAATAGAAAATTTAATCATTTAAGAGTTTTAGTACAAATTTAAATTACAGTAGATTTTGTATTAGAATTTAAATCCTAGTTAATTTTAGATGTGTGTAAACATATTGTGTGGAATTTACTATTTATTAATATATTTAATAATATGCACAAATATTATTTGCTACAATGTAAACACATTTAAATCAGACAGAAATTGACACGTCAAACTTTAAAAAGGCATTTGATGTTTTTTCATATATTTAAACATTTCTCCACGCTGAATTCATACTCTGCCTCCGCATCGAACATGGTACGGAACAGTGAAAGACATTTGAAAATACATTACTGGTTAATAGCTTCGGGCCATTTGATTTATTGACGCTTTCATGGTAGTAGTATTACTGTTAAACACAGATTAAATCTTCCTCAATCTATTTTGTCGCTGCCGGCGGAAATATTCCGATCACTTTTATGTTTTCCAAAAATACGGTTCAATATCGTCGAACATTGTGCCAGCACACAGGAAATGTCTTCACTGTCATTCGTGTTTTAATAATACTCTCTATATAGCATTGTTTATATTGCCTGTACAATACACGCTACCTTTGAATATCATGAACTATTGCTCCGAATGGAAAAATCATCGCTAGACTGCGAATCTGTATTGCAAAATATACATTTTCTGTGCGAATTATCGGAAACGGGAATTAAATAAATCTGTATATTTACCATTGTTAATTTCAATAAGTCGGTAATTCTGCAACAAACGTCTAAATCATGAGACTTTAAAAAGATACAACAAACCTCAAACTTTATTTTAACATATGAGTAATACATATGAATAATAATATGAGAATACAGGGTGTCCCAAAATTATAGTATTTCCGGGATTCCTAAGGTCATTTGAAGCAACTTTTTCCTTAGCGAAAATGTAATCCGTGGCTTTGTTTACGAGTTATTAACACAAAACAGTGACCAATGAGAAGCGAGCTCTGCTGGCGTGAGGCGATCGAGGCAACGAGCGGTCGGAGCTCAATACCGCTCATTGGCTCGGTTGCCTCGCGCTAGACGAGCTCGCCTGTCATTGGTCAGCGTTTTTCCTTAATAACTCGTTAACGTCGCCTTGGATTGCATTTTCGCTAAGGAAAAAGTTATTACAAATGACCTCAGGAACCCTCATTTTCTGGAAGTAACATAATTTTGGGACATTCATTTAACTTTAAATGTTAACAAACGACTGTAGATTCCAATATTTTAAAGCTTCCCACGTTCTGTCAATTCATAATCCTTATCAAGTGCATATAAAATTTTATTACACAGAAGTTATTCAGTTCTTCGATTAGAAATTCAATAAATAATATTGTAAAACGTAACAGAGAATGAAGGTGACATCAATTTTTCTAATTGTATATTTTTACATCAACGCGTCCATGTATTTCTATTAACCAGTTAAGTGTGTTTGACGACTATATCCGTCATGGAGATGTGTAAAATTTTGTTACAATTTGTTTGTAAATTGTAAAATTTTGTTACAATTTGATATTTAAATTGTAATTCTGGCAAAGACTAAATTATATTTGTAAATTTTCATATGTTTAAAATGTTTAGAGGTCAAGACGAAATGAAACAAGCAAATGAAAATTATAAATAATTTGAGTTGGATTCATGATTTGGATTCGTCTTTTTGAATTCGTCATCGCTTGATTATCGCGACACACACTGGTGGCCGCTTTGCAAAGAGATCGCCACAGTTAACTGGTTAAAAAAGCGTTCGGATACTTGTGCTGACAATTCATTACTTCGAAAGTTATGAGTTCCGTCCCAAACAGCCATAAGGACCGTGTGGCGCCGACTTAGCAACCAAACTAGTACCAAGAGCCGATTCCCGGCAGTCGTCGGACCAGTGGCCAACAAAGAGCGGCTCGAAACGTGTCAGGAAATATTGGTACAGCATTCTGGAGTCGGTCCCGCGTCTGGCCACTGTCTGCTCGCTTTTGTTCCGGGCTGCATCAGCGCACCAGCAGTGCGGCTGGATGGCACCTCGAGTGCAGCAAATTCCAACGCAGGGGCGCACGCAGGGACGGAACCGTGGGATATGGAAAATAAACGGGGGTCGAAGAAGGAGTCGGGAAGGGGGTAGAGGGTAGCTGCGGAAAAGGAGGAGCCGAGCCTCCGACGATGCACGCCGTAATTTGAATTCCGAGTGAATTGAGTTCGAGCTTCGCTCCTGGTGAGACGTTCTGTCGAATAACGCCGGCTCCTAGGCCTGTCTGGTTTAATGGGACATTTCCTCGCACCCTACCGAACCTGATCGTATAAATAAATAATTAAGACAACTCTTTCTCTCCCTCTCTCTCTCTCTCTCTCTCTCTCTCTCTCCCCTTCTCTCTATCTAGTTCTGCTTGAATGAGATTTTTTCGGGCTCGTTTGCAATTCATTCGGACGGCAGCAGCCGCGCTGCACCGGCTTCTCCCGGAAACTTGGACCACCTTCCGAAACTTTGCCCGATGAATTAAACCGCTGCTAGCCGCCAACTACTTCGGACTATTTTCGAATGGCCGCCGGAAGAATTTGGATTGGAATACCGGCGGGTGATTTAATCCGCGTCGCCAGGCTAAATATTCCAATTTAGCCGGAATTATTCTTTGGTTTATTGCGCCGACGGCGATGAGTCATGCCCGGTGTTTCTGTACTCATTGTCCTCCTTTCTCGTCTCGTTCACGTCTACCACGAAGATGGGAGTTTTCAGTTTGGAACTTACGCTTTGTCGGTGATACGGCTACATCAGCGAACGCTTCGGTGGAGCATTGTGGCCGTATATAACGCGGAGACTACGGAATCACGTCGGAAGTCTCGCCAAGTTAAAGTGATTTAATTAATGAAAGCGAGATTATAGTGACCGGTAGACTGAGGATTTTTATGGAAAATAGGAATTGTTTTTATTAATTGTGTTATGCCGGTATTTCTATTCTGAATAGTGTTAGTGTAGTAAATTTTAGGTAATAAGACAGTATTTTTTGATTTATTAAATGTTCTTCGCCTTACGCATTCGAATATATAATAAAGAACGTATATGTATAAATCTTATTATTCGAAATATTATCTAAATCAAATGTGGTCGATAATGATACTGATGGCTTTGCGAGCTGAACGAAAATAAATGAAAATTTTGTGCATCCGTTGCAAGAGTCATGAACTGCATAAACATTTATTTCCGATTTGAGTAATTTTAATGAATCATAAATAATATAATCAGATTGTTAAATGTTTTTGATAGTGTCAGTGATTTCTGCTTTGTCTATTTATTTTTGCTATAAATCAAACGTAACAAAGAAATGTTTCGCTTATCATATCCAACATATCACGAGATTAGAAACACGACTCGAGTCGACTTATTAGAAAACACTTCATAAACTATATAGTTTCCCTCGTCTGTGTCAAGAAACGGCAAACGCCAAGTCAAATGAAGGCTAATAATAACAAGAGCAGGCTACCCAGTTCAGTTTACAATCTAAACCGGCCGAATCCGTTAAACAGAAGCCTCAAGGCGTAAACTCGCGGATGCTTGGAAAACGATTCCCTCTGAGGGCCGGATGAACACAATCGTTCTTACCCCAAGTATTCAATTACACCCCCGAAGTGTAGCACAAAGCCAAAGACGAGCCGATTACGCTCGCTTTCAGCCACTTTTCAGGCCGAATCCCGGCGAAAAGCGGCCAGCAATTAGCCCGGAAAACTTTTCCGCCGGATAAACGGAGGAATTCCGCGGCGAACGCGGGTCGTCCACGAGACATGAAAAAGAGGAAGCGGAAAAGGGGGCGCCGCACTCCTCTCTGCTCTGCTCTGCTCCGTTCTGCCTCGCTCTGCTCCGCTCTGCTCTGCGCCAACTCGCTTCGCTCCAACTCGCATTGTCCCGTATAGTTCTGCTCCTACTTACTTTCCTTCGTATCGGTCTGGTCAAGCTCGCTCTGCTCCAAATCCCTTGCTCCAACTCGCTCTGCTCCAGATCGCTCTGCTCCAAATAGCATGGCTCTCGATCGCTCAGCTTCAACATCACTGTACCCTAAATCGCTTTGCTCCAACCTGTTCTGTTCCAGCTCAATTTGCTTCAACTCGCTTTGCTTCAACTCGCTCTGTTCCAACTCGCTTTGCTTGAATTCGCTTGGCTTCAACTCGTTCTGCTTCATATCGCTTTGTCTCAACTCGCTCTGCCCAAGCAGCTTTGCTTTCCCTCTCTCTGCTCCAACAACACTGTACACCAACTCGCTTTGTTTCCACTGTTCCAACTTGCTCTATTCCAACTTGCTCTATTCCAACTTGCTCTATTCCAACTTGCTCTATTTCAACTTGTTCTATTTTAACCTGCTCTACTTCAACTTGTTTTAACCCAACTCCCTCTGCTCCAACTCGCCCTGCTTCATATCGTTTTGTCCCAACTCGCTCTGTTCCCTATCGCTTTTCACCGTACCGCTCTGTTCTAAATGCTTTCCTCCGTTGTGTTCCAACTCGTGTTGCTTCAACTTGTTCTGCGCAAACGCGCTTTGTTTTAACTTGTAGCGACTACTTCCGCTACCTGCCAGTAGATGGATTCCTTTCCCGCAAGTTACCTGACCCGTCCCGATTCCTATATATACCGTCACGAACCATTCCTCTATCACCCCCGCGTCTGAGGCAGGACCCGCTAGAAAGCCTTACTGACGAGTCCTCTAGCGGGCCTAGGACGAAACGCTCCCCTTTCCTTTTTCTCGCTTCCTTCTTTCCCTCCAACGTCTCACACACACAAATCAACGTCCCACAAACTCATTCTGCTCTGCATCGCTTTACTCTTTATCGCTTTGATCTCTATCGCTTTGCTTGTTGTCGCTTTGCTTCCTATCACTTTGCTCCAACTAGCTAGGTTCCGTATTTCTTCGTTCTCTATCACTTTGCTCCCTATCGCTTTGTTCCCTATCGCTTTGCTCCAACTAGCTAGGCTCCGTATCGCTTTGCTCCCCATTGTTTTCCTCCCTATCGTTTTGCTCCCTATTACTTGGCTCAAACTAGCTAGACTCCGTATCTCTTTGCACTCTATCGCTTTGCTCCATATCGCTTTGTTCCCTATCGCTCTTCTCCCTATCCCTTTTTGCTCCAACTAGCTAGGCTCCCTATCGCTCTGCTCCCTATCGCTTCGCTCCCTACCGCTTTGCTCCCTATTGCTTTGCTCCCTATCGCTTTGCTCCCTATCGCTTTGCTCCCTATCGCTTTGGTCCCTATCGCTTTGCTCCCTATCGCTTCGCTTCCTATCGCTCTGCTCCAACTAGCTTCGCATCGTATCGCGTAACCTCGCCCGCTTTTCCCTGCTCTGCGCCTCGCTTCTGTTCGTCGCGAGTCAGAAGAGGCCAGAGCTCTGTCAGACAAGTGGCCGCCATCCTCGAGCTCGGACCGCACTGGCACAGACCACGAGACTACTCGAGAGGCACGAGAGTGCGACAGTGGATGTCTCAAATTAAAGCGAAACGTCGCCCAGCCGAGTAGCAACCCTGTCTTCTGCTAACCCTGCTACGTCTGCTTGCTTCTGCTTGCCTTTCCTCGCGTCTCCTTGCCCCTACTTGCCCCAGCCATCTCGGCCTCGAGACGATACGCCGCGTGTCACCGTGACAAAGGTCAGACCTGCCTTAGGAGACTGGCCGTGATTCAGGGAAGATCGATGAACACCCGGAACTGGGAACTTAACTTCCTCGAGCACCAACAACGCTCCGGGTTAAAACGGAACGATTGCTATCCTTGTTTTTCCTCGCGCGTCACAACGCCTCGAGCGATCCTAAGAACTACCCCTGTGATGCTCGTGGAATGCAGATGATTCATTTTTTTCTTCATGCCGGGACTACCGAATGTACCGGTAACTTGGGAACTGTGCCACGAGTTGGAATTTCAACAGGTACTAACCGGAGGATTTTGGTTTTTTAGAATCGGTTCATGTTTATTCTTTTTAAGATCGGAAAGTGGAATTTGTTTTTTGAAGAAGCTAACAAAAGAACTTGGAGTTTTTAGAAATTATAGATGTGCAATGGGATGAGACATTTTAGAGGGTCAGAGGGTCGGAATTGCTTTTATAGTTGCTTGCGAGAGAATTTCGGTTTTTATGAAATTGTTAATGTTTAAGGAAGCTAGACATATTACATATGTAAAGTTGAATAAATGTTTCTGGTTACTGTAAAAGAATTTTTTTCTACACTGTTAATATTTAAGGGGAGTGAGCATTTTTTCAATGATTAAACTATACTAACATCGGAACATAATTTCGTTTCTTGAAAGCGGAATAAAAGACGACTTTTTAATACAAGACAGCATAAATTCTATTCAATTATGTACTACTCACTTGGTTCTACACCTTTCTGCCATAATTCTGGCAATTTTGAAACTCCGCGCTCGTAAAAGTCCTACTATTTACCAGCAGAGTGCTGAATCAAACGTTTCTTCTAACGCCCTTACGAAACAAGATTACTTTCCAAACAACCTGGAACATATGAGGTGGCTCACAGTCTATATTAAAACGTAGCAGTCCCGCGGAATTATTCATACAGTTGGATTGTTCAGAAAAAACGGGGTCATTTCCATGAAACTGGAGTAAATAATTTTGCTGTACTGGTCTCGCATCGAAACCATTAATATCATCTAGTCCAGCGTCCCGAAACCGCGGCCGGGTCCCGAGAGGTCTTGCCAGACCCGATTTAATCTCGTTACAGTAGAAAATCCCAAGACGGAAGAACCGTAGAAGTCCGGCATTAACACCGGCAGCTGCGGCCCTTGCCTTGGCTGGGCTATTCTGTCTCACTCTTTCATTCTCCCTTTCCCACTCTGTCTCAAACTTTCTTTCCTTCTCTTTTTCTCTCTCATTCCCAAACTTTCTCTCTTTCTACCTTTATTTTGCTCTCTCTCTCTCTCTCTCTTTCTCTCTCTCTCTCAAACTTTCTATCTCTCAATCTTTCTCTCTGCCATTTTTTCATTCTTTTACCATTACTTCTCTCTCTATCTTTCTTTCTATCAGTTCCAAACTTTTTTTCCCTTATCTTTATATGTCATCCCCTCTCTCTCACTCTTTCCCTCTCTCTCTCCCTTTCTCTAACTTTCTCTCTCTCTCTCTCTCTCTCTCTTTCTCTCTCTCAATCTTTTTCTCACCTTCATCCTCTCTCCTGTTCTATTATGTTCGCAGAACATAATGCAAGACTTCAAAAGACTTCTAATATGTATATACAGGATGTCTCAAAAGTCACTCGTAATCGTGAAATGGGAGATTCCTGAGCTCATTTGAAGCAATTTTTTCCTTAGCGAAAATCCAATCCGCTGTTTTGTTTACGAGTTATTAACGCAAAACAGTGACCAATGAGAGGAGAGATAAGCTGGAACGGAGCCAATCGGCGGAACTGGGCTCTGTCAGCTCGTTGGCTCACCCGCCTTGCGCCAGCCGAGCACGCCGCTCATTGGTCAGTGTTTCTCGGTAATAACTCGTTAACGACGCATCGGAGAATATTTTTGTAAAGAAAAAAGTTGCTTCAAATGACCTCAGAAACCCTTCATTCCGAGTGAATTTTGAGATATCCGGTATACAACATAACTGTATATTATACAAGATAATTAAGTGAACGATTTAAATACTCTAAGACAGAGTTATCACAGTCACCGCCTTGCGAGGCTTGAAATAAAATTTCCTGCATCGATCCTTCTATTAGAGTTCTTCCACTATTTCCATCAATTGCCTAGTGTTTATGAATTTCCTCATTCTTTTTGCACTCGAGGTCACGCGCAGCTAGTTTGATACATCGTAACCACAGCTACTGCATCACGATGGCGAAAATATATGATTCCATATATAAAAAAAAACTATGATGACCTTGAAATCTCGAAAAATATCATCTCGAGAAAAATATCTACTCTACCACAGTATTTTCCCCTTCGAACAAAATACTGCTCCTCCCTGACATGATTCCCTTTCATGAAAAGTTAGGTGGGACACCCAACTCTCTCTCTCTCTCTCTCTCTCTCTCTCTCTCTCTCTCTCTCTGCCCGTCCCTCTCTCTCTTTCTCTTTCTTTCTCTCTCTCTCTCTCTCTCTCTCTCTCTCCCTCTCTCTCGGATTCTCCCTATGTCCGTCTCTCTGGACCAACCACCTTTTTCCACTTTAGGGGGAGAAAAGTTTCCGGGAAGGAAGATTCGAGGGCAAAACAGGGTCGTACAAGTATCCGATGCCGCGTCCGCCAGAGGGTTCGCCTGATTACTTGCGCCAGCGTAGACGAGGCTACTTCAAAGACGAGTGGTAGCTGCGTCCCGAATTAAAGAGGAACGGCCGCGGCCACGGGGACACCGCAAGCCGTTCCCGTATCCCGTTCCCTGTTCCCTGCCTTCAAATCTGAGTTACAGACTTCGTCGGACGCGAGTTTTAAGCGGTTGTACACGCCTTTGAGCCGCGGACCGCGGCTACAAAGAGTATTAGAACGGACGGTTGAGAATCGTAGTTCACGAAACCGCGGCGCAGACAGCTCTTCCGTCGGCCTTTATCTCAGGGAGTCGCGGTGCCGCGGTTTCGAACGGTAATCAACGAAATTAGTGGACATTGTGCAGACCGCGTTCTGGCTGGCCGGCGCGATAATAATTTAGGCTGCCGTTCCTGTACTTGTTGACGTTATCGCTCACCGCCGCGCCATGCCGCGCCGCGCCACGCCGTGCCACGCCGCGCCGCGAGTCAGCTAAATCGTCTCGGGGTCCACGCCAAATTGTTCACCCATATGCTAGCAATAATATAGCGTAAGCTAAATGTCCCAATGATTGAACGATTAAGGAAAAAATTTGCGTTATAAGTCAGCTATTAGACTAATGAGAGTTACATTTATTTCTGCATAGATTTATCTGAAATGGTAGATCGTGTATTTCCGAAAATCCACGTGAAAAAAAGTCTTTATATTGAGTAAAATCCTTTAATTGTAAAAAACGTGGCATTCTTTCAATGGACCAATGGTTAGATAAAAATATAAGCATATCCTAGTTAGTGGATACTTTGGTCCCAATGATTCAGGCATGCTACTCCGCGGATTTGAATTGTAATGATAACATGTTTTTAATTAATTCATATATTAAGCACACGGTGAAAATATAAAATGGAAAAATAGAATTTTGTACCGAAAAAGAGAGAAACATTGCATATTTTCATTAATAGGAAAGATCAATATAATTTTAAATACAAATAAGTAGAGAATATTATTTAGGATTAACGGTAAGGTTATGTCAGGGTTATAGACATAGTTCTGTTAACAATTAAGAATCAACTATTTAATACGAAACACTTTTGACAGTTTCTGTAAGATTAAGTAAGGCTTCTGTGATGAAATTGATGTTATGTTCTAATAATATAAGTATTTTACATGTTCTGACTCGGTATATAACGATACCAAACAGAAGAGGTCTTATTTTTTGAGACATTTGGACTAATGCGACGAAAAATGTTCTTTGCGGAGAACGAAGTGCAATAACAAAAATTTCGAAAATTTTGTTATTTAATAATAATAGATCGTTGAATTCGTTGTTTCGTCAGCTACAACGCTATAGAGTAATAAATAGATAGCGTTATTTAAAAAGCTCAAGGTGCCCTCAGCTTTTTATCGAATTAAAAAATTTTCCAAACTTTTATTATTGTATTTTTATTATATTGTTATTTATTGTATTATATTTTATTTTTATTATCGCAAAAGACTGATTAGCTTTTGTTGCAAACATTTTTTTGGGACTAGTCTAAATACCTGAAAAAACGGTGGGCCATTAGGATGAATACTCTATGTTCTACAAAAATATTGCATTCTGTTTGCTGGTAAGTGTGATAGCATGATTATTACGATATTTCATCGAATGAACTCGCTTTCTTGTCGCGAATACATCACGCTAGAACAGTTCAACGTCACGTGAACTGTTGTGTTGTGTTGTGAATTTTAATGCGCATACAATGTACGCAATTTGTCAACTCTGATCATGGATAGACATGATAAACGTGCTTTTCATTTCAGCGATTCATCGCTCGCTTTCAAAACGTTTGAATCATTTCTCTGCTGTTCTTTCATTAATAGAACGTTTCCCGCGGACGCTAAAAATACGTTTTACCACACTTTCTGCCGTACCTTTCATTTGAAATTTACAAATGAATTCGAGTTTTTGTTGGACACTAGAGAAAAATGAAAACTCATGTACGAAGCAAATATGCTAACTGTTCGCTAAATATATAATTCAGTACTTTACGTTTGCGAATTAGTGTACAAAGTTGAGCTTAATTTTTCCTTAACAGAAAAACTAACAGTTAAATGCCTTTTAATTATTTGTGTAAATTATCAAAATTTTCATTCATGCTCGCATGATTAGGCGAATTAAGTCGACACACGCAGAATTTGTAGAAAAGCGACCCTTGGGTACCTTTTTTTCATTCCAACCAATTGCAATTTTTTGGAACAATTTTCTTGCCATAGTCTGGCAAACAAATTCTCAAAAAGATTTAGATCGATTTATCCAATTATAAAAAAGTTATTCAAATTTAAAAGGCGTCTTTACATCGTTTCGTGACATCGCGGTGTAAAGTTATTTTTCCGGTCGATCTGTTTCAATAAATGTCTACGTTACACGCGTGCACTGCACACTTATTTAAATAAAGCATCGTAATGCGACGAACCGAGCCACCGATTTCAGCATCACCGAAAGCCGGAACGATGAAATTGCGTAGATATTTCCCGGGTTCTGGGTTATGCGGCAACAGTGCTCGGATAAATGTATTTGTTGTATGTCGTAATGATGGCGTCCGTAAATGACCGCATGTTTAACAGCGTCTGAACCAGTGCCTCGATTAGAGTCGGGACATCCGTAATATCAACGGTCCTCAAACATCTTTGATGCCTGCATTCATGTAAACTGCCATACTGCACCGTTTACACAGACCGGCGCTTATGTAATCGGAAATATGCCAGCGGAAACCGGTCTCGAAATATTCTAATTTTGTGCACGAGCAATTTCCCCTTTAGCCGTGCCTCAAAGATTTTTTCAAACGGAATTTTCGTTTGACGGGCTCGCGGTTAAACGAAAATCATGATGACATTTCCCAACATAAATGAACTTTGAAATTCGATACCGCTACTCGAATAAATTCAACCGAAAGATCAATTTATTCGTTATTGCTTGCCGCTCTTGCCATTACGTTCGCTTCTTAGATTAATTATAATTTTGACTACGATTATTTATGCGGATTTATGGTATACTGTAAATGAACCATTCCACGCGTTAGACATCTTTTAATGACATCTGAAGAATAAAATGTCAAACTCGTTTCATTATCGATTTTATCATTGCTTTTCATTATTTTTCATTTCAAGACATTTATTTCTTCATTATACATGCACAATAAATGCATAAAAAGATATATTTTTTTTCGTTAATTAAAATGCAAAAGATTTTACATTGTATAAATTAAATAAACATGCCATATATACATAATAATCTGCAATCAATTTTTCATAAATATTGCGTTGAATAAAGAACCCGTATTGTTTGAATAAAAATAAGAATATATTTAAATAATATATTTAATAAGTAGCATGTATTAATTAATAAATACTTCTCTCGTTACACAAACACAGGGAACTTTGCACTCAATTTAATATTACCATTACCATACTGCAGGTTTTTATGCGAAATGAAAATTGCCTTTATTAATTGCAAAATATAGGAGCACAAAATAACTCATTTTCCTATTAATAATTTCAATTACGATGCAAATCGTACAATAACGTTTTCGGATTTTCTAAATATTTCAACTGTTGTGAAGTTGATCCACTAATTTTTATCATAAACTCCACGGTCTTGTTACTATCATACTCCGAAAACGCCAACTATCCAAAATCACAAATTGTGATTAATTTTTCGTGAAAAATAATGTTTCCAATACCGAGAGATAATACAATGGCGTGCAAAAATTCCCGGCCAGATAGATTTCGTAATTTGTTGAAGAAAAATTGCTCGAGCCGAGAACTTTTGCATGGCACTGTATGTCTCTCCATAATTGTCTCGTTCGGCTCGAAGCGACGCGAGGGGCCGCGTCGATAATCACCGTGAGCGAGTTAAAGGACGGCCGTGTAAAAGAATCGACAAACAAATAAATCGTATCGGCTGAGCCACTTTAAGGAATCTCCTCATTTCCTGGCGCGTGAAACTTTCATGCAGCGAGGCCTGCGATTTATTTTCATCCGGATTCGCGAGCTACAATCAACTATCGTTCGAATCCACCACGGTCCATCAGTTCTTCTCAGCGCAGCTTGAGCCCCGAATAAAAAATGTGCTATCTGTCTGCATGACCCTCTGTTTTGCCCTCCCAGGCTTCCGCCTATATTCCGGAATTCCCGGTAATACCGGTGCGGCCCGGCCGTGCGCCGCCACCCCTCTATCTCCGTCGAACTTATATTTCACCGACAACTTTTTTCTTATCTCGCTGTATTCGCTGCCAACTACCTACGAGTCGCTCGTCTTTCTATTCGTTTCATTTACCAGTCACACTCCGGGCCCCCGATAAACTTTCTTTTTCTTCCAAGCGTCCATCGATTACCGGCATCCACACCCCCGTAGTTTCCAGTTTCAACGGACCGAACGGATACCCCGACAGTGGCTGCAGTATATGGATTATTATTCTTATAAATTCCTGCACTCGAGCCTTTATTTCCAGCGCTGCACCTATGCTAGCTTTACCACGCGTATACTGCTCCATAGAATTAAAAGAACGACGAGTTGTGACGTAGAACGTCGATTAACCGATCCCGCGATATTAGGATCGTCTGTTATTTAAATATGTTTTATTTGTAATCAGCTGAGTGAGAGGCGCATCATTTACTAAACGATTTGTTGTACAAATTGATGGGGATTACATTCGGCACTTTAACTAAGCAGTTGTTCTGTTATTTGAACATTTATGTCACTCTACTTAGTCCGGATAATCGAGGTTCTACTGTATATATATATATATATATTACTGTAAATATTATTATTGACATTAGTATTTTTAGTATTACCATTGGTATTATTATTGCTGATACTATTAGTAGTAGTGTCATTAGTATGATTATTGGCATTATTATTCCCAGCATTATGAATATTATTATTGGCATTATTATTGCTAATATTATGAATATTATTATTGGCATTAGTATTGCTAATATTATTAATACTAGTATTATTCATATAATTATTAGCACTATTATTGCTGATATTATTATTAGTAGTAGCATTAGTATAATTATTGGCATTATTATTGCTAATATTATCACTATTATATTAGTATTATTGTTGGCATTACTATTGCAACTATTATTTTAGTAAATTTCTGTGCTCGAGTTCCTCTTGAATTTTACAAATTCAAATGGCTATGCAGAGTTCGTAAAATTCTTTTCCACATTTATTCCAACTACGGTTTTTGACTCCCTTTTATACAATACAAAAGAACCTGTAAAGAAACTGAGATCAAGTGCGTGAGAGGTACTCGGACACTTCACCCTTTAAAAATGAGAACAAGCTGAAAGTTGTACGATATTTGTACACCAAGTTACAAGATCTCATAGTTCCTCTTATTTGTTGGAGTTATTTATAATTAGCTAACTACAAATGAATAATTTATTACAATCTAGCACCTTATATATATAAATATTCTATCATCGAAACTTTCATACGCTTATAACACATTCGGATAACCGAGGTTTCATTGAAATTTATTTAATGATATAAGAACTCAAAAGTAAAGATTTAAATAATTAAATAATTGAAGAAGTCATCGAAGTTGAATAATTTTTCGACCTACTCGCATTTCATAGATGTTTTTGATTTTGTTATTGCATGAACACTATGACTGAACTATGAACTTCGACTGAAGCTTTTAACATTATTGCTGTTTTCGTATGTTTCATTAAAATCTATGAAAAATCTAATTCGTTAAGGAGATAGTGTTGAAGATATGTTAGAAGATAGCGGTGTTTCCTCTTCCTCCTTGAAAATTACATTTCTGGCAGTTACATTGTTTTCTTCAAAGTCTGCTCGATTGCAGAAACTCCAAAAACTGTGTTCGTGCAACGGAGAAAATGCGACGCGATAGAATCGATTTCGCTTGTAAAATCTGGGATGAACGGGATTTCAGTGAATCTTGAATTGTTTCGTTGAATTTTTACGTTCCTTTTTATCTCGCTCTTCCGACAGTTATCATTTTTCGTGCGTTGGAAAACCCGCTGGTTAACATTGCTCGGATATCTCTGTTATCAATTCCGCGGGCGCAAAATATTTCGAGCATTGCACGCATACCTAGGAAAATAAGAATCAATCGACAAAACAGCCCTAAATCATAACCGAATCCGAATATTTGAAGTTCGCAGCATTCCATCCAGCATTCATCGGTATTTACCAGCCCTCTCTCGACGTTCCTGACTTGCAAAGCGGCGACGCCGAAAGATCGATCGCCCCCTCTGTCAAATAGTCAGACAGTCGATCTTTCTGCGTTTTGATCTCAAAACTCTTCTGCCCAACAGGTGCAAATTCAATTCAAAATTCTTCGATTTTCGGCGCGAATAAAATGCATTTCGTAGAACAGCACTTGAGAATTCTACTACGAATTTTGGATAGCGGATCTTCATGCAAAATAAAAATTGTTTAAGCTAATTGTAACAGATATAAAGTTAGATAAAAATTCCTCCTTTAATAATTCTAGTAAGTTGAAAACTATTTAATAATATTCTGACATTCTTCTAACGTTTACAGTTTCGACGTATTCAATTTTTTAAAAAATGCATAACATCCAACATTATTATAAATATATTGCGGATTTTATGCATTTATGATAAAAATAGATCAAATGCAAAATAGCCAAAACATTTATAGTTCGAAACTATTACTGTAATACAAGAAAATAAGTAGACTAACTAGAAAATAACTAAATATGTATATAATTTCTACATTTTGTAATTAACGAAGACAATTTTTATTTTGCTAATATCCGCAGTCCGATTACAAATGTCTACAATAAAGCAATCAATAAATCTAATAATCAAAAACAAAATGATTCTTGCTATTCAATCAAATATCCCTAAGATCATTTCCAACTGTGCAACAATAAATATTTCTCGCACTAGTCATTCAATAACGTCAACAAGAAAATTTACCAAGCCATTCGCAACTTTACGATCGCGTCCCGCAGACATAAATAAATTCTCGTCCGCAATTTCACTTCCTCGCAAAACTGAATTTACGATTCCAGCAGCAACGCAACGAAGATCCATCAACCGATGATTCCCGGCATCTGGTACTTGCGGCGTTAAAGCTCTTTTTAACAAACTCATAAATATCCACAAACAACCTTTAAAAAAAGTCTCTACGGCGAAGTGTACAGTGTATGGTACAGACGGTTGACAGTAGCCGTTACGAACACAAGGGACGCGCATTGTCGCCGTTCAATTCAAATCGGGCATCGCTTGATCCGCACCGCGGCTTGGTCGAACGGTCGCGGCGGCGTTGTTCCTGGTAAGCTCGGGCGCAGATTTTGCGAAAAGCAAAAGTGAATCGCGGTTGACCGAGTCCGCACAATTCTAATCGGCGTGTTGCATCGATAAATTTGTCCACGTCACCGGCGCGGCGCGTTTCGCGAACGAGCGACGATAAACCGGGACCTGATGGAAATATTCGAATATAGGATAAGGGTTCCAATCACCGAGGTTGTTCAGAATGTCGTCGCTTTAATTTATTTCAACGATAAGCGACGATAATATGACGAAGGATTATAGACAGCAAAATTTTAATTATAACATTTTATATCATGTTAACCAGTTAACTGTGGCGCCCGCGTTTGAGAGTGCGCACCGTTTTGTATCGCCAGAATCGAGCTATGGCGAGTATACTCGTCGATCACAGAGTAAGTAGTGCTGGTAAGATGTTGGATCAAAAAGGTGGGTTTATTTTATAAAATTGACAATTTTATTACAAATATTTACTTCTTTGGTTGACATACACATATATTACATACATATTAACCAGTTAAGTGTGTTTGACGACTGTATCCGTCATGGAGATGTGGCAGAACTTTGTGTCATGACGATTATATCTGTCATACGTAAAATTTTGTTACAATTTGATATTTAAATTGTAATTCTGGCGAAAACTAAATTATATTCGTAAATTTTAATATGTTTAAAATGTTTAGAGGTCAAGACGAAATGAAACAAACAAATGAAAATTTTGCAAACTGGTAAGCTGTTTCAGCTGGTGCATACGGGGACGCATGAGTTCATCTCAAATTATTTATATTTTTTATTCGCTTGTTTCATTCCGCCATGGCCTCAAAATATTCTAAACATCTTGAAAGAATATGTTTTGTTTTTCTCAAAAATTACAATTTAAATAGCCAATGGTCACTCTTTATACGCATGACGAGTATACTCGTCAATACACAAAATCGTGCTACTTCTCCATGACGAGTATACTCGTCAATCACAGTTAACTGGTTAATAGAATAAAATTATTCAAGTATTCCATTAGTTTAGTGTGAGTTCTAAAAATATTAGATGACGGTTGTAACACGTTAAATATACAGGGTGTCCCAAAAATCACTTGCAATAGGGAAAAGGGCTCCTGAGATCATTTGAAGTAACTTTCTCCGTTATAAAAATTTTCTCCTCGTTAAAGAATTATTAACGTAAAACGCTGACCAATTAGAGGTGAGCTCAGCTTCGTCCACTCGTTGACTCGGTCTCGCGTCGAGCTCGCTACTCATTGGTCACAGTTTTTATTGAATTGAATCTCTAATTTAACCGAATCTCTAATAAATGGATAGGTACTACCATTAATAAGCACGTTATAAATAACAATTTATAATTAAAGTTTACATATTTGATTAATAACCTGAATATTTCTTACTGCACAACAAAACCACTCTAACTGAATAATCTCAGATAAGTATGTAAGTGGTTCGTACAATAATTGTCGCGAATACAATAAATTATAAAATAATTCAGCGATCATACCTTCAGTATTTATGTTTCTAAATCACTAGCCTAACATTTTGTACTCATACTGTACTTAGCACGTTTGCTTCATCGAGTACTTTTCTTTTATTTAGAGCAATTTTAATCTCTCTTGATATCATTTTGCATTACGTCAAATGCACAAAATGTTATCGAAGTCACATGTTGTAGAGAAGTTACATATTTTTGCAATCTTTCAGACAGATTGTGCTCACTGCGATTCATAAATTATTCAGCTTATTTATTGCACTTTTCAATTCTCGTCATTAGAGCTATCGAATCGATAAAAATCTTCCGGCGTGTTATGGGGTAGTAAATATCTTGCGAGAGAGTAGGTAAAGGATTAGACATTTCCTGTTCTTTAACGTTCGCGAAATTTGATCCACGGTGAAATTTAGTTAAGATGGCGGCCCTCAGTCACCGTGAAAGAAGATATACGATTGCCGTATTAAAAGGTTATCGGTGTTCGAACGGAGATTTCTGCTTAGGAAAGTCTTCGTCCGGGAATCCCGAGTCAACGTCTTTGTATCGCGTTACGCGAATTCGACGCCAAAGTGAAGGAAAATACATTTAACGGCTTGCTGGTTCTTTTTTTCTCCGCGGCACTTCCGAGTCTCGCGCTCCTCCCTTTCTCTATCACGTTCCCAAATGATTCGATATCAGAAGTATTCCAGCGAATCGAACAACGAAGGGGACAATATTAATGACTAGAATAGTGTAACTAGACTGCGGACTTCATGTATCCATGATAAAAATTACCGAGCAAATTATGAAACAGTGAATACAGTAGAAAAATTTTAGGGGTGTTTCTATTCACCTGATTATTCTCAATAAAGTGATTATTCTCAATGTAGGAGCATTAGGGGAGAGTTGTCATAATCGTATCACTTAAGCAAATTTAAATAAACATGTAAAACTGGTAATCTTATTTATAAAACTAATTGTTGAGAGTAATATAACGACATGTTATTTAAACATTTTTAATCTTTATAAATGTATAAAAAGGGTAAGCCTTTTACATGCCAAGATGTTGAAAAGAAAAGTTAAATAAATTTCAAAGTTACCATAAATTATCTTCACAATAAATTTGCTCAGTAAATAATATACATGTTAAGAAAAATAACATTATTTATTTCTCGAAATGAGGAAAATCGCGACAATGTGATTCTGAACCAATTGTTGCAACCTCGGAATGACATAGAATTTCGTTTTTTATATAATTCGAGATTTTATGGAAGCTTTAATAAAATAATATTAGTGATACTAATTCAAAGAATTTTTAATTACGTGCACAATTAATTATGTGAAGTCTGTCTACACAAGCGAAGAACTTCAATAAAGTTACAGTTCTTGTGTATAAAAATATATAAATAATTTCTTACTTTTTTTAGGATGTAATTTTTCCTTATTCTTACATTCATTTATTATATACAGCCTATGCCCTATTTATTATATATAATTAATGTACGAATGGCATGTATATTGTTCGTAACAACCATGTCTCCAATATTCAGGAAAAAGACCAAATGTACCTTTTTTCCAAAAAATGTTCCTTCATTTTCCATCGAGCTGCAAAAACAGCACGCGTGAAGTGGCTAAACGACATCCATCAAATGTCGTTTAACCTTTTGCACTCGCAACAGTCATTACCCGTGAAGAGAGCCACTCGAATTCACTATACTACCTACTCGAGTGATGCCTGACATGCTTCGGCATTTTTATAATATTTGCGAAAGCTGTATAAAAATTAACAGAGATATTAAAACTATCGAATAGTTCTGTAAAAAACAAGTGCCATGGTGTTATTTCAATATTTTAATATTATTTTAATTATTATTATACATTAATTATTATTATATATTAACACTTTAACGACCGCAGCTTAGCGTACTACACCAACGTCGACCGCCGATATTTGCTTCACAATTTACATGGTACACAACCGTAGTTTAATCAAAAATTAAAAATAGGCAATAATTACCTATAATCAAAGACGTGACAATGAAATATGAAGCCAATAGCAATATCCACACTTGTTTACATTCATAAATTTTCACACAAAGAGTGTGGTACTGGCCAACAACCTTCGGCGTCAGCATCACACACATGTTGTGTGAGCGGTCGTTAAAGTGTTAATAATTATTATATTAATATTTCTTCCCTGAAAAGTCCTAACCAAAATCATATAATAAATAATACTTGCAAAGGAATGATCTTGTCAATATTTTCTCACATCTAGCAATACAATTATTAACAAAAAGGTTTTCTAAATTTCTCAATTCCAATGATATATGAACCTCACTCCGCTGAAAAATTCTAAGCATAATCATATAATAATAAATGATTGTAAACGATTGAATAATATTCTCAAAATTCTTTCAATTTTACTAATACGATTTACCAGCAGAAAATTTTGTAAAAATACAATTGCAATGATATATCAATCTTACTTCGCTAAAAAATCTACATAAAATAGTATAATGAATAATACTAAACAATTAAATAGTATTTTCAGTAATTTCTCATATGTAATAATACAATTTACTGAGAAAAAGGTTTTGTAAAAAGTAATTATACCGATAGATCAATGTTTCTTTCCTAACAATCCTAAGGAAAATCATATAATAAATAATTCTTAACTATCGACAAATTTTTTAAATAATTTCTCGTATCTAGCTATACAATTCACTATCGAACAGTTCGGTAGGAAATAATAACAACATAATTCACTCTCCAACAATAAATATAGTATCGTCTAACAGTTAGCTTTAG
Source organism: Augochlorella aurata (assembly GCA_028455555.1). Taxonomy (NCBI): domain Eukaryota; kingdom Metazoa; phylum Arthropoda; class Insecta; order Hymenoptera; family Halictidae; genus Augochlorella; species Augochlorella aurata. The sequence goes on from CM052165.1 coordinate 993,362, forward strand.
CGAATGGCACACAAACGTCGCGCTAGATAATAGTGACGATCATTTGATAGAGTGGGCGGTATAGTGTTCAATTTTAGCACTCTAGCTGTATTAACTACTAACGTCATAGTTTTCGCGGAATTGAATTTAATGCGACTGAATTTATCAAGCAACAATATGTATCAGAGTATTACGAGGAAACGGCGATGATATTCTTCGAGCTACGGATAACAGTGTTTTCCATAATGCTATTTCCAGGAGGAACAATATTAAACCAGTTGAATCCTAACGGATTGTATAAATTAATTTGTGTAACTATATGTTGTAGTAATTACATAAATACATTTATACGGTCCGTTAAGATTCAAATGATTTAATATTGTTCCTCCTGGTAATTACATTATGGAAGACGTTATTGTCTTTAACTCGGAAAGTATCATCGACGTTTCTTCATAGTATACTTTTATATTATTGCTTGATAAATTCAGTCGCATTAAATCTAATTTGAATTTAATTTAAATTTAATTCAATTAAAATATATCGTAGTAATAATGAATTAAACGATAATAATTCCTTTATGCCAGATTCAAAAATGAAATTGCGATTTAATCAATTTCTCATTCTCTTATGATTATCTCTTGATCTTCGATTATTATGACAATTTGACCTAGATTTAATCGTCACCTAATTACTCGATCTATGATAATTGGATAAAACAAATTGCTGTTATATCAAAATACAAAAATATACTTTGTAAAATTATTCAATAAAGCTGAGAACGATTAGAATCATCCTCATTGTTTAGTCATTACAATGATCAGTCGTTCGAGGATTAAATAAACAGCCAGAAGATATTACTTAATCAATTATAGTTCTTGATCAAGGGGCACGAAATATTTTAATCTGCATAACGATCCGAAGTCCATTTGCAATCATGAGTATTACCTTTTATATTTTCCATTTTGAATGATAATTAAACTAAGTACAATGAAACTTTGTATATTATCAGAAATCGTTTCCTGTTTTTTCCTCTTTTTACTTAAAGTATTAAAACAGAATCGACATCTAGGTATAATTAGCGACATCGTTCAACGTTGTTTCCTTCATCTAACATGAAGCCTGCATTTTTAAATGCATCGTGACAAATTCTGTTAGCAAGCAACCCTTGTAGCAGAAGGCTGCGCTACAATATCTCCAATTTAAAAGCCATTAACATTGATTATAGAGCTTTTACATAGCCGTGTTCGCAAGAATTAACATGTAAGTCGATTTCACACGTGACCTAAAAGAACTTCCACGAGGAAAATTCACTACAGTAGAGATTACACCCTTAACTTCGTACAGATAACAATCGTATTATGGGTCGTCATGCAAACTTCAATTTCCGTACGTAATTCTACAAAATCGAAAACAAAAAGGGGAACTGATCTCGTTCACGTTATCAAATGTTCGAAAAGGTGTTCTTCGACGGTAATACGATTCTTCTGATTGCACGACGATTATATTTTAATATTTTCACGACAGTACGAAGAAGGGACATTCACTTGTCAACTAAGGGGCGCATATGTTAACTAAATATGTTATAGTAACATGTCGACAATATCAACGATTTTATGAACCGTCTATTTTGTAAGTGACCTAAGTTCATTCGTATTGAAACTGAGATATTTAGGGGTTTGCGTTCAGAAGAAAAATAAAATATAAAATATAATATAATATATATAAATATAATATAAAATATAATATAATATATATAAATATAATATAAATTATAATAATAGAATACAATATAAAATATAACATAATATATATAAATATAATATAATTAAATTTATAATTGCTATTAAAACAATAGCAATTATTAAGTGACTAATACACACGTTACTAAGTCACCAACAGAAAGTGACAAACGGACTCAGGTCACTCGCAAAATAAACGACTCGCATCCTCATCTGATTGTCGCGTCTCGAAATTCTCAGTTCCGAATACGGTGACCATGTTGATGCAGCGCAGTGAAAGGATTTCACGAATGCCAAGCATTTAGATGAATCGTACGAGCACGCATAAATAATGCGCTTACTTGTCGGGTACATTAGGTCGGAATGGCTGCGAGTGCAACCGGTTGAAACCTCGCGGCTCATACGGGGATGGAGCATCACAGGGGCGGTGGCGGTGTTGGTGGCGGTGGTGGTCGATGGCGTGGGCGGCTCGTAGATGCGGCGCGAGCGAATCGAGTTATACCTTAATCAGGCATAAATGGTGGCGCAAACGTAACTTTTAACGGGCCAATAAAAAGGAGGAAATGAAAATCGTCGGCGGCAACCGCGTGTGCGAGTGTGTGTGTGTGTGTGTGCGGAGCCGACGTCGCCGCGCGTCGGCCGGTGTTTGATAATAATGGCGGCACGACGTCGCGTTCCACCGGGCTCGGTTTATCGTTGCTCGTTCGCGAAACGCGCCGCGCCGGTGACGTGGACGAATTTATCGATGTTACACACTAGACGCCGATTAGAATTGTGCGGACTCGGTGAACCGCGATTCACTTTTGATTTCGATCGGGCTCTGAAGCTTAGGCGAGCTGTGTTTAAGGATGGCAGGACGGTCGATTATTTAACAGTGAAATTACCGAGCACTGAAAACGACTGACGCGTGTTGCTTCGTGAGAAAGATAACGTACACAACGACCGAATAATAATAGGTTCGACTCGTTTTTCTGATAAAATAGCAGAATTGAGTTAACACTTTTAAAATGGTATTACGTTTTTAAAACTGGTTGGGATGACTTGAATTTTTCTGTAAATGTTAGAACTAGTTTACTGTACTACAATGACTGGAATACTTTATTTTAAATGTTACTACTACTTGGAATAAAAAGGATGTAAAGAAACTGTAATAAAAATAAATTACTATTTCAAGTGTGTAGCACAGTTGAGAGAAATAGTATTTGCAAATACTTGCATTTTTTAGTTGAAATATCTCTACTCAGATCTGGCTTTAATTTGAAGAACTGAGTTTCGATTAAATCCATCGTATTTCAATTTCATCTTATTTAAATTGCACTGGGAGTTAAAATAATTAACAATTGAATTAACTGGTAAGTTTGAATTATGAAATTGAATTACAACGACGTTGACTTACTATGTAACTAAAACACGATGTAATTAACACGAACTAAACATAATTATTTAAATAATATAATTCTTAATTTGATTATTATATCAATATCACACAAATTTGGAAATTTCGTGCGAAATAAACATAGGTTCTCTAAATAATATTTGTTCTCGTATTTGAAGAATTATCGCAATTAGAAATTAATTAATTATGAAGAGAAGTTAATATTTCGTTGCTCCCTCATTATTGTTTATCACCTCAAGCATTCTCTGATTCAAGCGTTCGTTGATTAATAAGTATATAAATAAATATAAATAACCTTTAATCGTTTTCATCTGTCAGTGAATTAAAGTTAACATTTTAATTATTGATATCCAACACTGAGTAGAGGTTTCAAAATCTTTACACGTAGTACAAAGTCATGACGATCGCTCGTTTAACACGAGGTTCTCCTTTCTCACCGCTTCGGACAAGAAATTCCTTCTACCTTTCTTCAGAAGTGCCGGATCGCAATCGCACGCGGACCGTCGCGTAGTCGAGATCAAGCTTCGAAAAAATTGCATTGAAGAAGCGGGGTTCATTTGAGAAGCGTGGGGCCGCCAGAGATCAATTACACCGAAGGAACTTGGGTAGGCTAGAGAGACCCGAAGATTCATGGAGACATCAAAGGGTGGCAGAAACGTCCCAATTTCCCCTGTGCTGTTTTCCATTGACCCGAATTCGCCGGTTTTCTGCCTGCGCGTGCACGTTCAGGCCTCCTTTCCCATCGCTGAGAAAAGTTTTCACCGCCTATTGTGCCTTTTGTGTCTCACCACTGCTATCATCGTCGTATTTTGTTTTTGTATTTTTTTCTCATCTACACCATGCATATGTATGGATCGCGTCTCTACATACGCGCGAGCATATGCGTGTGCGTCCGTGTATTTTTTTTTCAAACAAGCCCGCATACACGGTGGCACCGGTACCGGGACAAACTTTTCTCTCTCGCTCTCTTCTAACCCCGGCCACCCCAACCCCCGCGGCTCGATGTCCGCATCAGCGTGACATTATTTTGCTCGCTTATCTCGCGTTATATTTCACTGTTTACTCCCGATGTTTAATGCTCCAGCGAATCGCGGGGTATTCGGGTCGCGACACGAATTCTTTTCCATCCCTCTTCTCGTTTTTGCGAGGCCGCGCGGCGGGGGTGGCGCGCAAAATTTTTGCCGCGCTTCCAAGCAGTCGATGCGACTCCTTTTTCTTTATGCGAGCGCGTTCGTTCCGTAGTTGCGCCAGAAGAAATTATTTGCCAGCCGAGCCTGAATGGAGACGTGCCGCACACCGGGACACGAAAGTATTCGAACGCTTTTTAAAGGACGGCATTCCGGCGACAATCAACTACCAGTAATTTTGCAGATAACATTTTGAAAATATACATCTTGATCGCATTTTGTACGCTGGTTCGTATGATGTGCAAATTATTTTGCCAACTAATTTTCTTGATGTTAAACTAATCTTTTCTTTATGAGAGAAAGAGTGAAAAATCCGCAACCGATTCTCTTTGTACAAACTCGACGCGAACTGCATTAAAAGTTTCAGCTCGAAAACTGTATTATTTAGCAACAATATCCCATATTTTATTCGAATAAATTAGTAGAATCGAGATTGTTAAGTTATAATAAAGCTAATCATTGGTGACCGTTTTTTTAGTTGATTTTTGAAGGATATATGTGTTATAAATATGAATCCTACAATGTACGAAGACTTTCTAGAAATTAACATGAACGAAATTAATCAATAAACTATAAAAAGACACTGTATACTGTAAAATTCTTATTCGAATAACAAATAACTTCTTATGGCATGAATTTTTATTTGAATGAAATCTTATTCAATTGTTATTAATTTGATCCGGATATAGTCTGCGTTAGGTCTAGGTTAGGTCTCCAATACTCGTTTTAAAAAATATGTATATTGCTTGCTTAGACCTAACCCAAACACGAAAACTATGAATTCGCGAGTGGTGGACATTTCTGACTAACATGAGCAGATCGAACATAAAACAGTTACACTATTAAAACAAATCTTGTTGTAACATATTATTTCGAGGATTATATCTCTATGAAGAGAGTGTTTTGCTCTAAACAAATTGCTATAAAAATTGTCGAAACAAAAGTCTTTTTCTTATATATTATTTCAAGGATAACTTCATGAAGAGAGGCTTGTATCGTTTAAACAAATTGCTGTACAGATATCCAAAATAAAATCGTTTTCTTTTGCACATATTTCGAAAATTATATCTTTATGAACAGAGAGAGGATCTTGCTCTAAACAAATTGCTAAAAAAATTTCTGAAAACAAAATCTTTCTCTTGTATATTATTTCGAGCATGATATCTTCATCAAGGGAAGGTTATGTTCTTCGTCAAATTTTCTTAAAACAGTATCGTGTGCGTCGCATATAATTTTGAGAATTATTCCGACGTGTTTGAAATAAAATGATAACAAAATAATATACTATATACTATAATAAATAATACTAATAAATATAATATAATAAATAATATACTATAAAATTACATACGTCGATATTAAATGCGTAAAATTATGGTTCTAAATAACTTGTTCGAAATAATTATTTCTCATTTTCATTCGAAATTCAAAGTTCGCTTAGACCTGCCTTTTGGTATTTATCCTTTTGATATCAGCTCTCCCATAACTCGCATTACCCGGAGAAGACGTGCACTATAACATAGTGAACGGAGCATCTCTGCGCATTAATATATATCGCGTGGTCATCGAAATAACATTATCGACGTTCCGCCGTTGTAATTATGATAATTAGGCCCGGCAATAATGATTTATCGGGCGACATCCGTTACGCTCGATATAATCTATGGCAACGTATCATCCATAGCTATTTCCGTGCGCGCAGAACGTATAAATAAATCCGTCGGTCGTATTCCCTTGCGAAAAAGAGGAACGGAACCAGAAACCCGATCCGGGATGCGTTTCGTTCGTGTGACGATTGATGCGTTTCGCAGTGTATCGCGAAAACGCGGCTAATTCTAACCAGGCAAATGGAAATTGACGTTCGAGTAGGTCCGTCTATTATCGGAATCAATATTATCGGGAATTACAAATCAACCGTTGCTGCCGTCGTTTTGCTGGTCGTTTGCGCCGGTGGTTTATGGTAATTAATTGTGCAACAAACCGCTACATTGCTCCGCGCCACTTTCTTTTCCTAAGTGTTAATTGCTAGCCGCCTGAATAATGCATGGGAACGTTCGAAATTCATTCTATATTCTATATTATATTATATTACATTATATTATATTTTATTATATATATAAATGAAAGGACGTAACACCTTCCGGTGCAAATAATCAACGACACCAATGCACATATAATAATTACCGGTTCATGGATCTTCCTGCACTCATTGTTTACGGAAGTTTTCGAATATTAACCCTTTGCACTCCAGAGACACCACGAAAACTGTTATTATCAACGCTTAGATTTGAAAAATTGTTAAAACAGCAACTGTTGTACGAGTCACAAGACTCAAAATTTCGTATGCACAAAATGTACTTTATTGTATCAAATTGAAAGACTATAACAGAACTAAAATAGCTTCGAGTGCAAAGGGTTAACCCTCAGACAACGGACCACTCTCAGAACTGTTAATTGACAATGCCAATAACCATTTGTTTTTCTTTATTTAACTTTATTTATCAATTTTTCAAAACATATTTTTGAAGATATTGAGATAATATCGAGATATTAATAAAAGACCTGTTGATCTTTTATCGTTCCTAGTATATCAATTTAGTTTCTTGAATTTCCGAAAATTTAGTAATTAGGCAACGATTTATACATCATGAGTCAAAATGACCCCGAAATGTATTATCAATTTCATTATGTCTTATCAAGCTTCCAACAGATGAAACATAAAAATTGATTAAATAACGAGTCTGATGATTTATGATGACAATAATGATTCTCCAATTATTATTTATAAAGGAACTGCGGAAAACTAGTTGTGTATGTAGATGGAAATTAAACGTTCACTCTAGTTTCTTCAGATACACGTTGTATTCAAGCCAAAGCAATTTATTGTTATTCCATGCGAAAGTGATTAAAAAAGCTCTTAATTACGTCGAGTGTCTCTGCTTATTTTAACGAAACAACTGTTACGCATTTTAAACGACTGCAGAGAAATTATTCAGTTTAATTAATTGCGAAAGAAACTTTCAAATAACTGCGTCCATTTGTTCCTAATTATTAAATGCAGGCCATCCGAACAATAATGTAACAGCGAAATTATTTAAAGTAATTTGTAGATAATTAAATTGTTCCGTGCAAATTTAAATATTAATTTATTGACTGTGTAACCAATTGGCAAATTAATACCGCCGAGATATTGTATACAAATGTACTCAACATTTAAACGTCATAATCAATTCAAAATTTCGGTACCTAATTATTTGTTGTTATTTCCGATGCAAATACTCCGTTACGCCTTGTAAATTTTGAATGTAACATTTATTACAAATGATCTCAATACTTTTCAACCGTATTTAATTATTCCATGCCTAACGTGGATTTTATTTTGAGTTAAATTCAAAAAGCACAAAGATTAAGATATTTATCTTTGTTTAAAATTTTATTTTGAAAGTCTTTCTTTTGTTGTTGTTGTTTTATACTCGTTAGCATGAAGTCTGTACTAAAGTCAATATAAATCTGTCAATTATAAATATGTCGATTATGTCTGTATGTTATTCGATGATTTTTCTGAACGTTATTTGGAATGTTATAGAAATTTTCAACAAAATGTTCAATTTCATTTTCAATTAAGAGCAGCTGTTTCATATTAGTTTATAAAAGTAATAATAAGATATTTTTCTGATTTTTGACGACTGTTATTGTGGCAACGCAACGCAAGTAATACATTTGTTAAATAAATAACTCAAATAATAATATTCATGAGTTATTTGGCGGCTTCCACAGAACTAGAGTTAAAAAATAAATGTCATACGCTCAAGTAGTCAATATTTCAATGCACAATTAATTGACTAAATAAATAAATCAATTGAAACGAATCACTTGTGAAATATCAATTAACATTATTTGAAACGATCATTTTTTAGCCACTATTTCAGATAAATCTCGTCCAGGCCTGCTCTAATCGTAAGTCAGTCATTTCCAGTACTCGATATCATCCCCATGATCCGAATAACCCGAGCAAATAATGCAAATAGGAGGGGCACCATGAAAAAGTGCAATGGAGAGCGGTTTTTCCGGATTTTCAGTTCATAGAAGTTCAATCCCTGGTCCGTAGAACCGGAGCACAATACAGAGATACGAGATTTTTTTGTGTCCCGACCACGATCGATGAAAACAAAGCACTCGAGGCGCCAGCGCTTCCGGCGTAACCAATTTTTTATTCGAAACCTCAATTCTCGACGTGTTCCGCGAGAAGTCTAATCTGGCCGGGGATCCGCGATCGGAAGCGGCCATTTCCTTTCCGCGGGACTCGCCGTGTTGCAAAGTTAATGTTTACTGCCGCGGGAATAATGGATCGCGCAATCGTTATCGGGACCGCGGCCGTCGAAAAATATTTAGGTATGGACTCTGGGAACCGTGTGTATGGTGTTTGAATTATAAATTACGACTTCGGTGCCGGACTACAGACGGAGCTTTATTTTTATTGACGTGGGAAATATCGGGGCGGTTTATTCCCGGCGAAACGTTTTAAATACACCAACTGGAGCACTCGATGAATTTTTTATCAAACGTCCCGTTAATTATTGAGCGTAACCGCTTTTAGTCAAGGAAGAATGATCCACAGTCGGTCACAAAAATATTCGGTCGCTGCTACAGCTTTGATCTTTATGCTCCGTATTTTGGCTACAAGAGAATACAAAAATATATTATGCTTAAGCGTACCATTAAAATATGTTATGCTGGTGTATGGTATAGTATGAAAGCATTATAGTGGGTGGAAAAGTATTTGCACACCTTTTAAAACGGAATAAATTCTTTATAATTCAGCCAAGCGATCTAAATCTTTTTTGGAGATGTTAGAGGGATTAGTTTACTATACAGTGGCTAGAAAACTATTTTCAAAAATTGCATTTTGTGATAAAAGAATTAAAAAATGTTGTTTTTCAACTGTTTTGAAACTGTGAAAATTTAAACAAATGCATTGTGTAGCAACTTTAACATGTTTCTGTAACAAACGAAAATCAGTCCATTGTTATTTTGTTTTTTTTAGAATTATTTTAATAAAGCATTTTTAAGCGTAAATTTATACATTTTTTTCTTCTTTTCGTTGTATGCGAACAGCATGTCACGGTGTCCGAATATTTTTGAGATCTGCAAATTAGCGATTTTTTCGATTTTCGCGCATTATTTAAATAATTATATGTAGTAAATAAAATGTTCTTGCATCTATGTTATCTGAAAACTAAACTTTATCATAGCAGAACATTTTTTTTTTAGTAACTTAAGTTACATTCAGTTAAACTATGGAACATGAAGATCTTTATACAGCTGTCCGAATATTTTTGTGACTGACTGTACATGCTACGCTTTCGTTGTAGTTTCGTTGCTGAAGACCGTTCGCTGTAGTTGCAACGTTTATGGAGTAGCAGTTACTGGTATTATTCAAAAGTAATTAGCTTAGTTTTTAAGCTTCCATTTTGCTGAAAAATGCGCATATTTGCAAAAGTTTATAGTTCATTGTGTTATTAGTCTATCATCGTCGTAACTTTTTTCCATATTTATAAAAACCGATTGGTGAAAAGGAGATTTAGTGTAAAAAGTAGGATAAATACGAGCCAACAAAAACATTTATAGACTGTCCAATAGTTACTACATTATTTTCAATTTATTAAATTTATTATAAAATTGAATAAAATTCTGAGATGTACATTTACAAGAATGCATAAAAATATCGCGTGAAAATATAATATATAATATAGAATTATTATAATAATATAAAAAACTAGTCAAATATTTTCATTAGTATCTATTTCTTTTACAAATATTGAGAATGTGCCCTAATGTACTGTTTATAAATTATTGTAATAACTTCCTCATGTTTAAAAAAAAATTGTAATTGCATTAGTTAATTCTAATTGCATTAGAAATTCAGTAAAAACGACTTAAGGAATAACTTGACATAAACTGTCTTTATTTTTCAAAATTAAATTCTACTTATGTTGAAATTTTTATATGTTAGTACGGACAATTTAGACTTTACTACGACAAATGCCTAATCCCAGCGATTGTATACGCAACAAAAAGAAAGTAACACATATACTGGTTCTTTAAACAAAATGTAAGAAAATTGAAACATATTAAAATTGAAAAATATTATTTAAATATAGTACGTGAATCAAACATGGACGCTAATGCTGCCATAAATAAAATAAATAAAAGAAATAATAATGTAATAGTTAGTATAGTACAGTAACTTTCACTATTAGCTTAACACAAAAAGAAATAGTGAAACAAAATAGTAAATAATA
>CM052165.1:1005642-1033824 GCA_028455555.1 Augochlorella aurata
TAAATGAAATTATGACGGTTTATAATAAAATTTATGAACTGTAGTTTATATAAAAAATTATAAATTTGTACGAAGTTATATAAAAATGTAGATATAGTAAATAGAGAATTGTATTTATAAATGTATATAATAAACATAAAAAGCCAGTAGAGCATAAACATAATGACCAGTAGTTTCGACTGGTTTTCTAATTCTATTATTATATGAAATAAATCGAAAAAAATGAGATCGGTCACCCAATTAAAATATCGAATTAGCCAGAACGCATCGATACCGTTTGAATCAGGTTTGATCCCATCGCTAACAGAAACATCTCTTACCCTTCTCGCCTGTTCGCGCGCGACCATCTTCATCCCTCTTCCCTTTCATTCGATCATCCCGGACCCCTTGCTCCTCGCCGCGCCATTCGCGCCTCTTCTTCCAATTCTTCGAACGACTGATCTCCAACAACCCCCTCACCGATACCTCCTGGAGCACTTCGTCTATGATTATTTCGCACTGTTATGGGGTGCCTTCATTCGACCGCCGAATAGTCCTCTATTTCCCGTGCGGATTTTAATTGAGGTTTCGGCACCAATGCGTTATCCTTACTGGCAATTGGAAAATCGATTATACCACGAACAAAAAATAAATAGATTTGCCTCGATCGATAGAGTACGCGGCATTTTCTATCGGCATTTTTCTAACCCGTAACTGGTAGAACGATTTTTCCGAAAATAAATAGAATACCGGGGTCGTGATTGACTTCGAATAAAAAGCGCAAAAAAATGGCAGCTGCGTAGAACGGAACTTCAATATCTCAACTGGCGAGAAACAATAAAATAAATGACGATGATATAATTGTTGTTGACATAATTTTACTATATTAGCTATATTTCTATATTTCTGTCTTTTTATATTAGGATTTCTATATTTCTATATTGAACAATTCAAAAGATGCAAATTTCTAACTCGACCGTAAGATACCAAAATTAAATAAAAAATGAAATAAAAATAAAACAAAAATTATAATAATAGAAGTAAAATAATAATTGTAATAATAAAAATAAAATAAAAATTATAATAATGAAAATAAAATAAAAATTATAATAATGAAAATAATAATAAATTCTTAATGATTGTAATAAATTGAGAGAAAGATAGCAATTTTCCGAAAATTCTCCAGTGTGCTTACAATTTGACATCGCGTCTAATGATAATAGCAACGAATGAACTGCGGATTTGAAGCATTTGTGACAAAAGTGAGTAGGTTAATATGAACGCAACTCATATTAAAAGACAGCAGTGCAACACTTGGAATAACTTCATTGAAGAGACATACTGTATCAAAGAATCAATATCTGCAAAAGACAATGATGTAACGCTCCCAAAATCTGTGCTGACGCAATAGCGCACGATAACAATTTTGGTGCGGCGCTTCCTCGAATGGTGCAATAGAAAGCATTACGTCTTCTTTAACTTCACTATTCCTCGACGACAGAAAACTCCGCGGAAATTGTTTGAATGTTTGATAAGCAGAAAATGAAGTTTACCAACGTTAAGTGGAACGAGTCGACGAACGTTCAGACCACGTATTAAAATTCTCCTTATATGTATACTGAATCTCAAATCTGTTACATCGTATTTAAATAGATGATTTTACTCTGAATTACGGTCTTAATAAAGAAAATCTAGATCAATGGAATTTTTTTGATAATAATAAGGTGTAAACAATGGATGTCCAATGTCCATACTGGAACATTTTGAAATACAATTTCTCTTTTTCGTATATGTTTCATTTCTATTTGCATTATGCTTTGTTAATATTATTTGTCTCAATATTCAGTTATATAAAAGTAGCGACAATTTATTGTTAATAAATCTGTTAAAATAATTGCCAAATATTGATTTGTACGTTACATTTGAGTCATAAGTATTCGAAACTCTCGAACCCCTACTATCATTAATTGTTAACAATTTGTAATTACGAAAGCGTGTCTATAGTTTAATAAACAATACAGAATAAATAATAAGACAGAGTCTTTTATACAATTTCGTCATTTTCAGATTAATTATACAAAGTCCTATCGAATTAAAATCATATTTTAAAATTGTTAACTATAGAAATTCGCATAAAAATAAATAAACAACAGATTTTCTATATTTATAGCAAAAGTGGAAAAGTAAAATACACAAAAGGATGGAAACTCCAGATGAATATAAAAAGAACCATTGTTACATTACTTTTCATTTGTTAAAACTATTTAAACAATAAATAGATTTCTATTTCACTTCTGTCTTAAACAATTGCTGCAGTTTTATCTTGTATAAATATTCACAATCTAGTAATAATAATTAAAGTAAATTATTGAGGCATCTGGCACACATTTATTTAAACGTTTAAATTTTTTTAAGAGCTGTTCCACAAATCTAACAATTTCAGTTAAAATAACCATTTAGCTCGGAAATCGTTTTAAAAATAAACAAAACAGTTCCGCCATACGAAACGCATTATGTAATTCACGATTATTGTTGCCGCTGCCGAAGTTCAACCACAAAATTGCTGGGCACTCGTTCAACAGTCCAATATTTCAACTTTTGACTAATTAAACGTACGAACATTGCCGAAAATTGAATTATTCGACTGGACGTGTTCCACTTGTCGAGCACTCGAACTGACTTCGCAGCTCGTTGTTAATACGCGTCGCCCAAATTTAAACAGGACACGAGGCCGATTCTTGGAACAGTCCCTGCGAATATTTGTCACTATTATGGAGCATTCTAGCCCGATCAATAAGCGTATTGCTACACAAAACCGTACCAGCGCGCATTTTTATCATTTTTCGGCGCGATATATTCTACCTATTACGCGAATGCAGACGTTTATGACAACAGGCTCTTCTGCTCGAGTATTGACGCGCGCGTTCGAACTTTGTGTAGTAATCGGAAGCATCGTAATTGAAATTGCACCGGAGAATCTCGTCGGAATTGAATTTGCGACACCGCTTTGTGCAACAAATTTCTTTTAATGAACTATATAGGATAAAATTTTTGTACTCGGCTGCAAATTATAATTGTAATTATGTAAATGACTTTAGGACAGTAGTGACTTGATTTTCGCTGAGCTGATTTCGTCATCCGTTCTGGCTTGTTTCATTTTACAAAACGTTTCGCTTGTATGTGTTCGCATTTATGTATAGATTTTTATAATTAATTGCTTCTGGCATATATGATTGTTAAATTTTTCTAGACAAATTATGGCGACATTTCGTCTATTTATACTGTAACGTACGGAGAATTTTCTCGACGACGTTTTTCCTTTCTCGGAGGCGCACGGCTAGAAAAAATCAGACTCATTAAATTAAATTAAAATAAATTAAATTAAATTAAATTAAATTCAGTAACTTTTATTATAAACTGCTTATTCATTCACTTGTGAAAATTATTTTCATCAAGCTAAAGAAAAATATAGTAATAAATCCGGTCATGTATACAGAATATGCGAATGCATTTCCTTTTGATAATGTATAGAGTTTTAAGAACGCATAGGATTTATCAATCATTTCTAAATATCAAGATCAATAGTATCAAGATCATAAGTATCAAGATCAGAGTTTCGTTCCCCTATTTCAAAGACTTGACAAAACTGTTAAATTCTGAGAAGGCAGATTCTGTTGACAAGTGGAAATATAAATTAATACATCTCGTTTGCTTTATTATTGGCAGCAGAATATAATTAATTGCGACAAGAAGCATTATAGGATATGTTGATTCTGTTACTGAGTAGTTCTCTGTATTTCGAACGAGAAACTGCTTTGAAACATCAACTTTAAGGACGTCAGTAACGTATTACTATATTTTATGTATACGTATGATTTTAGCTCGCAATACTAAAATTAAAATATCTCCTACCCTAATGGATCCTCGACATAAATAATTGAATATCCCTTAAATATAACGGGCTATAAAATATAGAACTATAAAATCGAATGCAATAGAACAGATTCAACTTTCATTTCCAATTGCAGTGAACTGCAGGTTCTATGCACTCATGATAAAAATTACTAAATGCTAAACTGAAATTATCGAGTCAGTCGAGAAATAAAGTTTCTGAAATTATGGAAATTATGGAAAAATGACGAAAATTCTAAATAAATACGACCTTGATATTCGTGGAAAGCAGTGCATGCTAATTGTTTATAGGACTCGATGGATTTACTGTTAAAAATATTATTTCATTTTTTTCAAGGTACCAAAAGTGCCAAGAGAAAGATATATGTACATTTTTATTTAATTTTTGTTTTTCACAATTGATTTAAAGAGGTTATGTTTTACACAAAGATTCACAATCTCACTGTTTATCTTCTAATAATGCATCTCGTGCATTTCATTTTATCTAAATACATGTCCTACGTTATATCATTCTAATTAGTTCATTTCTCATATCAAGAATCACTGATTTTTTAATACTAGTAAAAGAGACATAAACATCGTTTTTTTTTAATATAAATTGTCCCAAAAAATTCAACTGAATTTTCCAAAATTAAAAGTGTCTTCGCGATTCACATTACGAATTTGATAAATGTTGCTGAAATAATTTTCCAAACCGTATTTTACTGAAAATGGTCGCTACACTGATTACATATTGTATACTGTCTCCTTTAATTGTACGCGTAAAGGCCGCCTAAATGTTTTCTATCGTTCAAATTTACTGCAATTAACGATCGATAGCTGCAAGTAATGTTCATAGTATAACTGCATTACAACAGACGCGGCAATTACTATTCTGGCAAACTAAATTGCGGTCAACAGAAGGTGGCAGCCATACCGGTAATTTTCGGCAGTCGTAACTACACTGTGGAAGCTTATGCATTTATGGCACCTTATAAACTACAAAGCGTACTAAAATAATATCAGACTGCGGACCGTTATGTAAAATAAAAATGGTTAAAAATAATTGAAAAATTGCATGAAACAAATGAAAATGTCATTCCTCTTTTACAGACATCAATCATTTCTGTCTCGTAAATTAATTCATAAAATTTGTATAAACATCTACAATTTAATTACAACTATCACAGTGTCGTTGGTATAAAAATTATAAAATAGCTAAATAAATGATTTTCAATTTGTTAGACAAATCTTAAGAATTCATACTTTGCAATTGCAATTATTTTAAATGATTATTTTAATAAGCATGATAATAATACATAAGTAAATTGATTAATTAAGTAATTTCTGACGGAGCCTTACTTAATTTAGCGACTGCAATTTAATTGTTAATAATATTCACTCGAGCCAATGCAACCGTTCGACGGTATCTATGCTAATGACATACTTTTATTTTAATTTGCTTTGACGACGTAAAAAATCGTTGGATACAGAATACTCTGTAATCATCGCGTAATTCTAGGGTAGAGAAGAATCTATATTGATGACCTCGTTGTCAGTAAAATGTGAACCGACGGTTGATTTATACGACAAGGCTTCATATTACACATTTTTTAATTGTACATTTTCGTAACACGATTTCACATAATACGCTTGATATTGATTGCTTTATTATTAATTAATTATTAATTGTTTTGGCATTGTATCCTAACAAAAACAACGAAAATATTATATAAACAAATATAAGCAACGAAATCAATCTGCACAAAAATATACAGTTCTATTTACAAGAAAAGTGCAGTTGCACTTTGCAAGTATACCGATGCACGCGTGTAAGAATCGTACTATAGGGCCATAGACCTTGTTAAGTAGTGTAAAATTTTTCTCTACAACCTTTTTTATAAAATTCACTTGCAACAGAATTGCAGCTCGGTCCAGTTAATAGACTTTACCTCTATTAGAGAGTTTGGAACCAAATATATTAAACAATAGATTTCGAAATGTGGAATTGCGTGAAGGCAGTCTTCGGGTATTACTGATTCAAGAAAATTACCGAATCGATCAAAAAATCGTATCAGGTGAACGAACTGTAACGAGAGCAGAGTTTTCTTATTTTTCATTGCACTTATTTCACGCGCAACCCATTAGGCGGAAATGTTGCATAACGTTGCGGTCATTATGCAAGCATATCGAATTACCAGACCATACATATGTCCATAATACAGTCTCGAGTACTTACTTCATACTTAAAGTGCACGGTTGACAACGTTGGTACAGTAAATGGTAAGGCTTTTAAAGTCAGAAAGATCTATATAGTGCACGTATGCGATTTGTGTGATTTTTGTTCTGGTTTTTGTTTTTCAATGAACAGTAAACATGCACTGAAACACAGATATCCGATGCTATTATTAGGTAATTTATACTACAATTGGCAACGCCTTTGTAATCAAAAAATTACAAAGACACTACGAAATTTTGATTTTTTCAGTGCATTGATAATTATCAAGAAATGCAACTGTTTTATCGAGAAACGAGAACGACTTTTTGTTTTATCATTTATTAAGTTTTTACTGATTTAAGATAATATTTTGCAATCTGCTTGTTTAAATAACTATTCTGACATCTACAATCTTAACAATTATTTTTTCATCTACTTAATAAACTATTTTACCTTCTACTTACTTAAAAAAGTATTCTGCCATCTACAATCTTAACAATTATTTTTGCATCTACTTAATAAACTAATATTTTACCTTCTATTTACTTAAAAAAGTATTCTGCCATCTACAATCTCCAAAATTATTTTGTCATTTACTTAGAAAACTATTTTACCTTTTATCCATTTGTAAATGTATCCTGAAATCGTGTAGTGTACATTGGTTAAAAATAAAAAGAATTTGCGAAGCAGCTTAATGTTTACGATGACAAGTATTGTTAGCAATATTTTGTTAACACTACAATTTCGTAGAATTAACTGTGACCAATTCAATTGTTTTAATAGAATTATTATTACAATATGTAAATTATGCGCAACACAAAACTTCTTTTTACACTTCCAGATTTTAATTGGAAGTTGTTTTGCAACTATTACGTTCCTATGATGATTTGTAATAATGGTTGTATCATTTTGAATATTGTTTTGAATATTTTTAGATCACTAAATGGAACACTAAAAGGGTTCAGAACCATAATATGTAAATAAATTACATTAAGAAGTTAAACTTTCTGGTTTTGACTAACAGTGACATAAAAAGATTATAAATATTACAAAATATTATAAATATCGTAGATATTATTAAAATTTCAACAGGGTCGAAGTAACACAAAAATTATAATATATATTATAATAAATATGTGCTATATAATAAATATGTGTAAAATTCTTATGTGTAATATACTTCGAGGTCTATCGTATTTTATATAGAACAATGACCTTGAAAAACCTTGTATGGTACCATTCTGAAACCGTCTTGTCAACGATTATCACATCGTAGTAAAAACACAATAGCTTTCCATTTAAGAAAACATCGACGACCTTGAGATCTCATTTAAAAAATTAACCTGAAGAAATTCTACTTTAAGCAACTTTGTTCTGAAAAATTTTCTCACAGAACCACACGCAATGGAGATATTCAAGGTGGGCAAAGTTTAATGTTTCATAACACTGTCCTGACACAGCTTCTGTAATACCTGACATTGTATTATGTACGCAAACGATCGTATTAGCGGTCTATATAATGATTGGTTATTAACCCTTTGCGGTGGTATTAAATTTATACATAGATGTCGTGCTGATCGAAATTAATTTTCGTTGAACGAACAGTAATATATAATATACATAATTAAATAAGAAAATCAAAATCTATTAATTCTTTTTTGATATTTAGATATAACACAATAATATGATGTAACACAATAGATGTAACACAATAATATGTTTTAATTTTATGTAAGAATAAAAAAGGTATATGAAGCGCTTTGGTTGCTAAGAGTATACATACGACCGCAATGGGTTAATTAAGAATGTGTATGCTCGACTGATATTTCAATTCAACTCCCTCGAAAACGAAGCCAACTACGCAATTTCGTTATTCTTGATTTACGTCATATTTCCAGCCATAGAATCTACCTGACCCAGTTTGTACCATGAAGTATAAAACATTCTGTATACGCGTCCAGCGATAACTGTCGGTGTAGACAACGTATTCTCTCAATAACTGTCAAAAAAGCCTCTACGATAACTGCCAATGAGACTTTCACCACTGTATTCGTCTCATTTCGCTGATATAAAATAACATCGAAGAATTACCATTGAAATCCAACACGATATTACGATTGCGACAATAATCCTGTATAAATGCTAGTTCGGGTCACCCTAGACCCGGCCACCAACCGCTACGGTCCGTCATCCGACTGTTAAAGCGACGAAATACAAACCAAATCACTGGTTCGACATTGTGAAGGAGGGGCGTTAATGCACGTAGCGCATGGAGAATAGTTTTTGGGGCGCGGGAACAATTCGCCTAATAACTATTTCGCGACACCATAAAGTGTCATAGCTGCAGCGACGAGTAGATGCCAGCGGCAGCCGCGTCTCTTTCCGCGTGTACGCGCGCGCTGCCGTATGTTTTCCGCGCGTTTCGCCCGGACACATCGAGCACAAGGGGATTCATTAAGCACGCGTGGACGCGCCTGTACGTGCTTTGTCAGTCTGTCGGGATGGATGCTTGTGACGTTATGATTAACGCGGTTGAATGTTGCACGCGAGACGCCGCCGCGCCGCGGCCGCGCGATCGTGGACCGACCGGATCGATCGAGCCTTTTCGCGGATGATTCGTGCCTGATCACCGGACTCGATTACCGACGTTCATCGCATTACACGCCGCCATTTTTTTCCGAACCGGGCCGGCACAATTTTCGTCGCGAGCTGCAAATTGATAGAGGCGGCCATTATATTTCTCTTCGATCCGCATTAACACGCGACAGGATTATTCAGATTGTTAGACGCGATTAACAGTTAATTTACTGAACTCACCAATTTCATTTCGAACAATTCTCGGTCTCGTTCCGATAAGTATAAATCGGTGTGCGCTGATTTAGTAACGGATTACTGAAAATTCACTTATTTCCACGAATTTTCTTCAACTAACATGGTAAAGTGATTCAACGGGACTAGTTAAATATCAACAAATTTACGATGTTCATATTCACTTAAAACACACGAGGAACAATTAGTGATTAAGTTTGCTGCATTTTAATGAAATATTGAAAATAACTTGTTCTTATCGTTGATGATAGTGAAAAATGCCTACGAGAAACGTTATTGTATAAATTTTCCGAGACGTTTCTAACGAGCAGAAATTAAATAACAGTGAGTTGTTATTTTTTAATGATTTTGATCAGTTGAAAGTAATGCAACAATACGTGTTATTAAATTCTTCTTATGTCTCTCCAATTCTATATTTCGACTACTCAGTTTCTTGAGATTTTTCTTGAGAAATTGAGATTTCAGGGTGATTCATATCTTTTTTTAATGAAAATTTGTACGAATTAACTGAAATATGTTAATCAAGGTCAAAACAAATGCGATAACCTATGAAATTAGATATAATGTAACATGTATGGAATTAGATATAATTAAGAAATAATTAAAAGAGAAATATTGATGCAATAAATTCGTTTCATTTTCGTTTGTTTATTGTCTCACATAATTAATATAAAATCAGTGGGCATCATTTTGTGCTTGCTCTAAAATAAATTTTGTTCATCGGTATCCCTATACAATAATTTGTTGAAACAAAGTAGAGCTTAAGTAAAAATACCAATCTGTAAAAAAAACAGAAATTATGATGCAAAAGTATGGTTTGCAATAAAGTTATTATTATATTATATTTTTTCTTGTGTATAGTAACGCGTACAAATAATGGAATATATTTAATATTCCCTAATAATACAAAATTCTACAAAAAAATTAGGGTAATAATTCCAGAATAGGTAATAATTCCAAAATAATACAAAAAAAAAGGTAAATATGATAAATTGTTATAAATAAGTTTGGTTATCTGCCTGAATACTTTCCGATAAGAAACTAGTGAACCATTTCGAAACCCATACGTTCACCGAAATATAATTCAGGAATCTGCAGGATTTTGTTTTAAACTCAAAATATTGAATATTGATTCTATCCGAAGTTATGATAGTTCTACGATAGCTTCTCGAACACATCGTTCTCTGTAGCTCACGCGATAACGACTACCGCAGTCCTGCGCAATCAAAAAATCATAAACATTCTTGATCAGGATTAGTGTGACTACCCTCCGAACTAAAATGAAAAAATATTTCAAAACCGCGCGATTCAAGAGAAAAACTTTCGACATCCAGCAGAAATGTTGTTTCTAGTATAACATTTTTATACTTTCACGTGCAGTTGCGGACAGGCTGCGGAGCTCTATAGAAATTTACATTTTTATAGAAGAGTTTAATGGGAACAGAAATGAGGAAAAATTTTATTTTCCTCGCTGCTGAGTTCCATGAATCAAAAATAGAGTGAAATTATATTCTATGCGAATGAACCTGAAAATTTACAAGCCTTTGAGCGCATTATAACAAAATAGTCGAAATACGTAGTCATGAAATTCGAAGAACTATCTTCGAATTTGCAAGCATAAATTCGGAGACTTTCGAAACATGCGAAAGAAAAATCAATTTGTGGAGCCATCGGCTAAAATTTTCGAAGATCACCAAGGACATGACGTTGTGAAACAGTTGAATTTTATGGGAAACATTTTTCTGTGACGACCCTCAATACGGTTTGTCTTGTACTAATATATATCTTTTAGTTTATATGTTTTAATGACAGTAAAGATCCGTAATTACAACGCAAATACACATTATTAGAAAGGTTCTAGGTACAAAAGTTTACAGTTAAGTTACAGTTAAATTCAGGGCCTGTTCAAGGGGTTCGAAATATCGCGTGAAAATGGCGGTCCTTTCCTGCCCTTTTCCCCTCGAGTTCCACAAATCGCGAAGAAATGATGACGCTTAAAATGGAAATACCTTGTTAACCCTCTAGCAGTGAACGCATTATGCGGAAGAGTACTCCGTGAACCGTGTCGGCTGATCACGATTCCAAGGAGGCGCCGCGCCGGGTCCACGAGGCTGGTACACGCCAGCACGCCGAGGATATCGACGTCCCGGAGTTCTCTTTTTTCTCTCCGGTGTTCCTCCTTGCGGGTCATTACACCGGACCGGATATCCAGTCCGAGAGGATCTCGCCGGCTCTCTTTCCGGAACACAATTAAAGACCGGAAGCGTGAGACCCATTCCCGTGGATCGGTGTGTGTCGCTCGAAAGGAGGTCGCTGGCGTGGGCATAGGGACTCCGGGTGGCCAAAGGGTGGTCGGAGGGTGGTCGGAGGGTGGTCGGAGGGTGGCCGGAGGGTGGCCGGAGGGGGGAAAATGGTGGAACGCGAGAGAGTGGGCGAAGCCGAGTTTTCTCGACCCCTTAAATTTCGGCTTATACCACTTGTTGGCGGCGCACACGAGCAACAGATGACACCGGGTTTTCGGGTCGTTGACGAGCTACCCTCTGCCCGCCATCGTTGCTTCTAATTCGATCTTTTTTTGCCCGTGCATACAGAAACCGGGTCGCCGCGCCGGGAACTTGTTTGTTCGAACGATTTCCCGATTCGTACGTGACCGTGAACGGGAAGGAGGATTCTCTCTCTCTCTCTCTCTCTCTCTCTCTCTCTCTCTCTCTCTCTGGGTCAGCGGCCAGTCGACCGTGCTATTCGGCCGGGGTTTCGTGGAGCTGCTTTGTGAAACTGCTCGGAGATTCTAGGACGAAAACATTGTACATCTCCTAACGAGAAGGGAGCGTATACTCCAGGAGCTTTTTATTTACTTCTTAATGCTTTAACCCTTTGCAGTCAAGAGGCGACTCTAAGGCACCATTCAAAACTGTTGTATCACGTTGCAAAGCAATTTTAACCCTAGAACGACCCCCTCACATTTTTCGACATAAGTGACATCGTGGGGTTACGGGAGACTCGAAATAAAATCTTAATAATCAAAATATTATTTCCTTTTTTTCAAAATATAGAATATGAAGTACGATATGAGTTTGGAAGATAAGGAGAACCTCGATGTTTTAGTATCTATTTACATGTTTGCAGACAATTTAGAAATTTTACGGGATATCGTAGGTAACTGGAAGAGTGGAAATAGGAAAACTAAGCGAGAACAGAATTAATGAGAATGCATGGAACGAACAGCAAAAGTAGATAAAAGTATAATAAAATAGTTTATATGGAAATCAAAACAAAAGAATACATAAATAGGATCAAACACAATTGACCAGTTAACTGTAGCGATATCTCTGCAAAGCGGCCACCAGTGTGTGTCGCTATAATCAAGCGATAACGAATCCAACTCAAATTATTTATAATTTTCATTTGTTTCTTTCATTCCGTCTTGGCCTCTAAACATTCTAAACATATTAAAATCCACGAATATAATTTAGTTTTCGCCAGAATTACAATTTAAATATCAAATTGTAACAAAATTTTACGTATCACGGATATAATCGTCATGACACAAACTTCTGCCACATCTTCATGACGGATATAGTCGTCACACACACTTAACTGGTTAAACAATAGCGATAACAGAAACAGAAATAGTAATAGATATAAATCTCAGAGTTAAACGAAAATTGTACGAGCGTATAGACCTAAGAAAGTGTTATAAAATGTAGTAGAGAAGTGCAATAGGGACGCACCATTGCAACCTGGCGCTACAAATAAATCGAAACAAACAAACAAACGAAGAGACGCGTGTCTCTGGTGCCATTGACACCGAGAATCCGCAACGGGAGAGTGTCGTCCACGATCAAGGAACAAGTGGGTCTCGCGAGAGCCGGGGCAGGCCGAGTTGTCCTCGAACTTAGCTGCGGGTCTAATATTTTGGAAGATATTACGGAGGCTGTAGAGCGCTAATTCGCCGATATCAACTGCGCTCCCCGTCCCAGCGGCGGGAGGACAAGTAACGGTAATGTCGTTATAATTACCCGCGGCCGAGAACTTCGGCTTTGAATATTCAGCAGCCGTAGGCGGCCGGCTAGTGGTTTGAGTCAGCGTATAAGCCAGCCGGCGCGGGCCTTTTAATTGATTCGGTGAAATAAACCGAGGGAACGGCGCCGGGCGACGACGCCGACGCCGCCGAGGACGGCACCGACGACGCCGACGACGACGCCGACGACGACATCAGCGTCGACGCCAGCGCTGTTCTCGTCGTCTACGTCGCCGCGTGCGGCAATAAGATACTCCGCGAAAGATTGGCGGAAGAAGCAACGCGGCAGAAAGATAGGCAAAAGAGATAGAACGGCTGGAGGCTTTGGGACCCGCACAAAGGGGCTCCATCTTCGATCTTCGCTCGAACGGACGGTCAGCCTGTGTGCACGCGGTGAAGTACGAAAATCGGATCGCCGGGGCTGAGAGAAAATTTCGATGGAGGAAAATTACGCTGAAAGAGTCGCATGCGCCGAACGCAGCCTGCGCTCTCCCATTCAGAGGGATTGAAAGTGTCGCGCGCTTTTCTACGGCCGATACACTTTCGGATGGTATGTAGACCGTAGAATGCATGGAACGTGTGCGGATCCGGGACCAAGAGGCGACCGAACCTGTAGAAAGATTTATAAACTGCACGTTCCGCGATATATTCTTCTGCTCCCCTTTTATTTGCATTTCTTTCTTGGGAACGCTGCTGCAACTCCGTGCTCGCTTGGTTAAGGAAACTCTGTGCAGTCGCCGGAGAGTTTGTGTGTGTGTGTGTGTGTGTGTGATGCGAGTTCCAAGCAAAGTTCGAGGCTTTGCAATCTTGCACGGTTTGTCTTTCTTTGA
Source organism: Augochlorella aurata (assembly GCA_028455555.1). Classification (NCBI taxonomy): domain Eukaryota; kingdom Metazoa; phylum Arthropoda; class Insecta; order Hymenoptera; family Halictidae; genus Augochlorella; species Augochlorella aurata. The sequence continues at coordinate 1,019,411 of CM052165.1, forward strand.
CACGGTTTCCGATGCCCGGATTATGCGACGGATACTTTCCGCGTGTTTTCGCGTTACATTTAGTGAGAGATGACAGTGGGTCGAATCGCTGACAAAATGTTTTAGTTTGGAATTGTTGGAATTATTTTGAACAGAATTCTCGAGCGGAGAACGAACGCGTATTTAACGCTGGATTTACAGATCTCTAAAAGCAGCTATTTTACATTAGTTTATAATTGTTAACGATGAAACGTTGATTCTGATTTTTAACGAGTCTTTTTGTAATATCTTCCTCTTAAGTAAGATATATATATATATATATTGAATAAATAATTCATGAATGCATGTTTATGATCGCAAATTAAAGAATTAAGCATTTTAGTAAATTAACAATTAATCAGAATTAATTATCCTATGAATTAATTCATCACAATTATACAATTGTCGACGTTTATGGCCATTTTCAACTTTATTTATCAATTTGAAAAACGTATTTCTCAAGATATCTTTCGTACACCTATCAATCTTTCTGTCGTTCCTAATGTAATAGCAATCTGTGCAATTCAATTGCTAAAAATTTAATAATTGAAGATTTATATAAACTGCGTCAAGATCACCGCAGTTCGAAGGTTTATGTAATAGATGTGTGCAACGAGATAGTATGAGATAGGATAAAAGATGTAGTTTTAAGATGAGTTAAGGAAGTTTTTTGTAATGTAATTGTAAGCCGGAGAGAAATAATAACAAATACGTACGTACAAAATAATATACAATGGAACTATAAGTGATTTAAAACTAGAGTATGGATCAGTGAAGGTAGAAACTCATTAATGTCACGTCATGTGAAATCACGTTAAGTCGTAGGAATGAAATCCGTCCACGCGAGACAATATATGAACGGCGCGACGTGATCCTGATCTGTTTTTAACAGATTTGAAATAACATAAATTCGCAGGTTGACGCTGTTCGAATGTCACATGATTTCACGAGATTTCAGGCGACGTGACATTATTATGTTACTACCTTAAACATATACAATTTATAACGCAGACAAATGAATTAATAACAACGTACGATCGACGATGCATCGACGAGACAAACAACTTTATATATAGGGTGTTCCGCTTAAGACTGATCCCCCTATAATCTTCTTCAATTTTGAGAAAGTTTTTCAGAGATCGGCTATTGAAAACCTAACAATTATAAACTTAATAAGTCTCCATCGTAAGAGACCTTATAAATCTCTCAAACGGCTGTTAACATTAATATTGTAATAATGATAATAATAATTTTATTGATATACGAGAAAAACCCTTTGTTACAAAAAGTTTAGGAAAGCTTAGAAACAAACAAAAGGGACAAAAGAAAAAGAAAGGAATATAGTATAAAAGAAATAAAAATGTAATAATAATAATAGTAGTAACAATAAATGACAGTAATAAGATAATGATAATGATACGAGTTGAATAATAATAAAAAGAGAAAACCAGAAGAAAAATTTATAATAATAATAATAAGAAGAAGAAACTACTATGACATATACAAAATTATTTTGCTAAAACTGTAACTATTCATTCAGTTTATTATTTATTCCTATAATATTAAATATAACCACACACTAATTCTAAAAATTGATGTCTTCTAAAATCGTTTCTGCAATGTCTATAAACTCTTATCGAATGTTTTAAAAGAAATAAAGGAAACATTGTTGAGAAATAAATCAACTTCATTAAACGCTTAATAAAATCTGTGTTATTGTTAATAATATTCTGTACATCATAAAATATATTTCCACTCAAAATAACACCACTGCTCCGGAAACTGCGAGTTGCTCTAGAGCGAACTCAATATTATGGATGAAGATAACTTTGCACACGACCCAGATCATCCGTCATCCGAGGGTTAAATGAAGTATAAGAGTTAGCATGCTAAATATTTGAGCGATGCAATAAACATTTCTTGTAGTGTATATGTATGTATGCGGTGCAGGGGAACTAGGTGCGCAGGCATCAGGGACATATTTCTGTCATCTCAAGGATGAGGGAGGATCATATAAACGTAGACCCAGAAATGCTTCCGTTCGAGATATAAACACTTTTTGTTTACGACGGAGTTTCTCAAGAACGTCCGCCGTGTGTAGAATTTCAAGTATTGTGATCACTTCCTTCGTATAAAGTACTTCCCGTTTGACGAATCACATTCTCCAAGATCATACTGTCGCTTCGTCAAATAAAATTTATTCTGTACAGAAAATGTTTAAATCGTTTCGATGCTCCTGTTTCCTCGAGATAAGATGTACAACAATGTTAAAAAATGTTTAGATGTTTGAAGAATTTTATTGTTATTTAATATATTATTATACGATTGTTCACTGTAATGCAAGTGTACATTATAATGTTACTGTACGCTGTAATATATTTGTACATTAAATTAGAAATGCGTATTACAGTATAATTGTATACTTTAACGCAATTATATAGAATATTATATAATATAGTATATTATATTACATTATATTATATTATAATACAATTGTACACTAAATTAGAAATGCATATTACAGCATAATTGTATACTGTAACACAATTGTACAGAATATTACACAATACAGTATTATATTATATTACATTATATTATATTATGTTATAATACAATCCTAAATTATATGCAATTGTACTTCATAATACAATTGCACACTATATTTCAATTACACATTATAATATATTTGCATACTGCAATGTAACTGTACATTATAAAGCGATTGTACACTACTGTAAATTATAATTTAATTATATATAAATTATAATTATAAGTTCTACTGTTATGTTCGTAGTCTACATATGCATCCGTTTATTTTTGTATTCAATTTTATATTTAGTTTCATCACTTTACGTCTTTCTTATTGTTTTACACAATGTAAACTAATTACCATAATGAGCATGTTGTTAGTATCATAATGTTGAAGAAACATACATGACCGTTTAGTTACACATTAAAGATATGTAAGGACCTCAGTACAGATTCTTTATCAAATCATTTATATTTCTCTAATTATAAAATGATCTTTCTATACACAACAACAAAGAGACCTCAGCAAAATTGTATATTTTTAAATTAAATTATTATATTCAATGCAACTAATTTTAGTTTCAGTTGTATGTAACGTAATCGCGATTCAAAAATCAAAATCACGGATTAGTTAATTGCAATATCGCAAATAGTATAAAACCTAGATTCCAGGGACTTAATTGCGTCGATACTAATTACTATTATAAAGTAGCGTGATTATGCTGCTCTGCTGGATCATCTACATGCTTCGGCCCCAACCGAATTAATAATGAAGTTAAAACGTGCCAGCCTCAAATTTCAATGCATTATCATTCAAGGGAGTTGCTGGTAACAATGAACTTGCTGGAAGTTATACGCAGCAGGCACAATAATTAGCCTCTGCTAAGCTAATTATTTCGATCATTATTATTACATTAATATAATTCGACGTACCCTGATTATACGCATCGTTAAATACGAATTAATAACGGAGTCAGCAATTTACCCCGTAAGAATAGAATTTACGTTAGCTGCTAGTTAATTGACCGAACTACGTACACATCATTATTAAAGGTAAAACGAACTATCCTTTAAATAATTGTTCGTTTAACACCGCTTTATAACTTGTATATTTTATTTTAACACTGCAACTGTACACCACTATGTAAGTCCATAAATTATAAGTGCTAGTAACAGCAAATTAATCATTCGGTTTTATGAATCGAACAAGTTTGCTATTTAATTTTGCATTAGATCGTAATTGTCGTAGTATAAACTTATAGGTGAATATTTCACTGTACACATAATTACTTATTTAATATTACGAATTTATTTACCAAATCATGTTCGCCCGGGTTTACAATGTCACCCGGGGGTAGGGTGAGTATTACATTATTATTCTATAAATAAGGAGATTTATTTTGCTTGCCTTTTAATCTATTCTAATTTCATGAGAATTAATTGTTCGAAATAAGAACATTCGATATAATATTTATCAGTGATTAATGTCGTGAAATGCAAGTTTCAATGAAACTGCAGGTTTAAAATTTAAACTATTATGTAAAATCGCTTTCCTATTTTTATAGAAGTGCATGGAATTTAAAACTGTACGAATTGTTTATACACATGTTAACGAATATGCCGAAAATATATACAAAATATTCTGTCATTTAATAATTTTTTAAAAATACACATTGTAGTATTACATTCGTAGTCTGCTTCTTGTATCTGAGCGGATTGGTAAACGTAAACTAATTTACAACTACTAAAAATAATGCACAATGATCTAAATTTTATTCAAATAAAATTATTCGATTTGTCTGTTATATTGTTAATTTGTCTTAGTTAAAATTCCTCAAATTCCAAGCTATTTCGTATATATGCTATTCTAATATTTGTTATATTCTTTAAAAACAAAGTAATTACAAAAATAAATACATTACGTTAATAAAGTAATTAGCAAACAAAGACATAAATTATTTGAAAAGAGATTCAAAGCGACACATTTAGACTTCGTTTACTCTTCTTCCTAATCGAATTAATTAATAATTAGGAATTATCCTATATTAATCGAATTAATTTTTATTTATCGATCCGTTGTTTTCTCGATTTGTCACTTTCGCTTCAAGTGAAAAGACAACTTTGACAAAAAGAACAGCAAGCCTTTGGCAATTAAGGGCTCAGGAATATTCCACACAGGGCTCGGTTAATAACGGAACCAACTGGATAATCGGCTTGTCTTCCGATACTGGATCCTTTCAGCGGTCGACTGGACCGCAGGATTAGATTATGATCTACGCGATAGTGCGAAGAGACGATGGAGTCGATGGGAATGGAGAGATGGAAAGGGCTGAAAGGACGAATCGAGAGGATCGAAAGTTCGTATCTGAAGTGGGTCAGTAACGTTCGCGTCAAACGATTCGTCCTTCCTCCCTATCTTGTAGGTACTTCGTGCAAATGTTCTCGTCCTTGATCTCGTCCCTTTGTACCAGCACATGCAGTGAACGATGCGATCGAGTGTGTGCGTGTGTTACATCGTCGATCAACCCTCGCTTTGTACACACTATTCCACTTTCGAAATGGCTCGAATACTTTATCTCGCAACCATAGCGTGAAATTTCTTGCGAGCTATGGCGTCTCGCGGTTTTAATAAGTCCTTGCTATTTTACTCGTTTAACGCCGTTGCCATAAAATTCCTCAATTTGATTAATTTCAAATTTCACGTTTCATTGTTGCGGCTTTGATAATATTGTTGCAATGGTAGCGTACAGTGACTCCCAAAAGTATTCGGACGCTGGTATAACTTTGACTTCTATGTCATAGATTTCAATAAATATATACATTAAAAGGAACAAATCTTTTACGGTATATTAAAGTGGGGTAAACAAATGCCAAAATGCAACAAACTTTCGAGTTAGTATAAAACGTTACCTGTATAATTGAAAAAATATAATAAAGCATCGAATTTTCACACTGTATAAGTATTTAGACGGTTTTTAAAGTTAAGTTCAAAAGTTATAAAAATAAATTTCTTTTATATTTTTATTGCAAGTTTTATACCTACATTGTTTAACGTCTAAACAAAATTATTTATTGTTAATCGTAACCAAAAACAACTTACATCACCTATGATCCTTGTTTGGTAATAAAAAGTGATTGTAATTTTTTCCAATGATTACATTGTCTTAAATTTTTTAACATTTAATGATGACTAGCCTTTATATAAATAAAAATAAAAAGAATGTCGGACAGTGTTAAAAACTTTGACGTCTTATTTTAAAATCAGCCTTCGTTTTTCAAAAAAATTAATTTAATTTCTGTTCTATAGGTAATACTGACACCATCGTAACAATTCAAAAATAAAGGTCGAGTTGAAAAATATGTAATTAAAATACATATGCTATACTGCGGATTTTTATGCAAAACAAAATTCTCTACATCAATCGCAAAGAATAGGAACCAACTTCTTCCTTTAATCCTCTTAATAATTCAAAAATAACACCTCGACGTTCTAGAACGCTTTTAATTTTTACACTAATTTACACTACCCAATTTCGCCATAAATGCAAAAAATCAAATAAACACCTGAAAACGTTAAAATAATATTTTCATTAACGCTACTTGATTAACTGAAATTGACAATCATGGCACAGTTTAGAAAATGTATCTCTGAATACATTTCCATTTTCTATCATCTCAAAATGCTAGCATAAGCGAACAGCTCTAATAGAACATAACAAAAGTTTCGCCCAAAACTCGATCAAGTTTTCATTTCCTTCGCGTGACGCCAACAATGAATAAACGCGAAGAAAGAAATGACTGCCTAGACTCTGTTCTCGACGAAATGAAAGTCGAAACATTCGAATTGATTTCAACATTTGTTGCCCAGAATCGCGAGTAAAGCAGACTGCCAGGCTATCGAGAGCAAATCAATAACCCGGCGACCAGCAAGTAGAGCGCGCGACACCCAGAGAATCATGGGGCAATCAAAAATCGGCGAGCCCATAATGAAAAAGCAAATCAATCCTCTAAAATAAATTGTTTTCGTGCAGGGTCACATTTTCCGGGAGAATCCATCGAGAAAATCTGTCGAGTATGCGCGGCACGCGTCACTGTTCCGGCACCGGCGATCGATCGCAATCATTCCGCACGTTCCGCTCTCCGATATTTCGACACACTCTAATTAAACCCGCGGAAGGCGACTTTAATTTCGCGGCTGCGACCGCTGTTCCTGCGCCGCCGGTACATTTGTCGCGGCTCTTTTCCGCGGATGATTCGGGCGCGCAAATTAACCGGGGCCAGGAATTGAACAAGCTTTTTTAATTCGCCGCGCGCCGTAAAATTGTTTCGATATGCTCCGCTTGTCCCGAGACAACTTTGTCCGAGAATAATTGAAAGTAGAAATTTTCCCGCCGCGATAAAGTAACGAACGTTTTCCCAGGAAGACAGCCGAGCATTTATTTAGCATCTATTTATTTAGCGTCGACGGGACGAATGTCCTTTCTAGTCCTCGACAATAATTAACGTAATAACAACAGCTACATTAACATAGCACATATAGATAGACACGCATTTATAAACAATACGCGCCATACTAAATATAAAGGGTGTCCCAAAATTCATGCAAGATTTCAATTTTGCGGCATTTGTGCGGTGAAATATTGACAAGGTAAACAAAAGATTGTTGATAGTTCGAGGTTATTAAAAATTGTGTGCTAGAAAGAAGAACGCGTTTTCATTGCTGAGCAATATTTGAAGAATAATGAAGGTTCGCAATTTTCGTACGAAATATGGTAGGAATAGTGCTTTAACGTCATAAACTGTGAGGAGGTTAGTTAAAAAAATTAGGGAGACAGGATCAATTAGGGATTTTAAACGCTCTGGCAGTCCTTCGACACAAAACATCGAAGCACTTCTTGATTTTCACTAAGGAAAAAGTTACTTCAAGTGACCTCAAGAAACCCTCATTTCCCGAAGTTACAATAATTTTGATACGTCCTGTACATAACCTATCTATATAACATAATAAAAAAACCTGCTATACGACCTACATATATTACTTGCATTGCAAATTGAATTAAATATATTAATGGTAATGCAACAGTAAAAAAAACATGTTTGCAATACGCTCGCAACAAAATAACGTAAAACTCTTATATTCATTATAATAAATTTGTTTAATAAATTTTTTCGTAATAATTATATTTATGCAAAAATTAAAACTGCATATAATTTTATAGTAAACGCGAAACTGCTGTAGGGGTTAAAATTGACCCGACCACCGGCCGCCGAAAAAGAAAGAAATTAAATTTTTAATCAGTATTATTAAGCAACGTGAGTGCGTTACGCGAATCGGTGACTGTCGCAGACGGGTCACTCAAAGGGTTAAAGAATATCAAACGTCGTCGCGACAAACGAGACACCCGGTATAAATCAGTGGCCGTTCAATTGGTTTGGTGGTTACCTTTCAGGAGCGTAGAAAGGAGGCAGGAAAACAGGCAATAATTTCGCAGCGAATGATCCGCGCCGGTATAGCGAAAGGGTGGAGTGTCTCCAATATGTGGAATTATCGAAATAACCTAATTTTTCCGATTACTTCAGCCGCCGTCCGACGAAGCCACTTCAAAGCTCCACTCGAACGCCTTGGTCTTTCTTCTCGTTAATAAAAAATCGATTGCCTCTCTCACAGCTTATTCCCCTGCGTCATCCGTTCGCGCGGAGGAAACACGAGGAAAAGCCTGCTGTAATGTCACTATGTACCCCGCAGCTTTTCGTCTGTTTCGGAACGGCTCCTCGCTGAGAGCTGAGTGCCTCTAAATGCGATCTATTTACACGACAATGCCTAAGGAATATACCCCGACGACGAAATTACTTGGGTCCTGCCGCGATCTAATGCACGACGCAATTTTTATTTCACGATCTTGCGAAGCACGCTGCTGTTAGACTCCGGGAAAACGTCCGTTTCGTTGAACGGGATCCTGACACCGGCTACAATTTTTATCCTATCTGAATGGCAATTGAGCCAGGCTGAACTGGTTAACTTTACTTTGCATTGGCCCGAAATAATGGTTAGGGTAATTGTGTTGTATTATGGTGCTTCCTCCTGGTCACTGGGCACCTGCTATAATTTTATCTATATTTAAAAACAACGTTATTAAATTAAAGATATAAAATATTTTCAGTATAATTTGATTTGCAATTTTCGTAGTCGAATTAAAGCTTTAACTTGTCGAGATTTATAAAATGAAGGAAATAATTTTTTTAAGTCTGAATACAAGGTTTTGAAACGCTTAAAATAAACGTTGCAAAAATTTAAAAAAAATACGGAAATGATCCTTTCTGAAACGAAAAGATAAACTATTCTATTCATAAAACTAGTTTAAATTGCAGAAAAATAATAATATTATAGACTTCTTAGATATATTTGGTCTATTTTAAATAATGATGTTAAAAATGTTTCTACAACTGTGCACTGTAACTGGATTAAGTTTTCATGTTTCTTCGACGTGTGCGCCAATTACTGTGTCCTCCCATAGCAAACCACATTTTACACCTAACCTTACTTTCGTTGTTTTAATAACATCGTATGTATTGAAACTTGTGTAATAAATTACACTAAATCATTATCATGTTTCTACATTCTTTTTATAGAATTGCTGACCTAGAAACTGATTCACAGTAACTTTAACAGATCAGTGTACAGAAATTGTCACCTTGTAACTAGAAAAGCCTCAGTAACTGATACACAGTAATTAACTTTTCCCCTTCTTAAGGGCACAATAACCTGCTCAAAAACTATTGTGTATATCTTGTTAAATATATCGTATTGTTTATATATTTTACGTATGAAAAATTTCATATTTATACAGGGAATCCCGTAGCATGAAGGAATAGATTCTACACGTAAAAACAATAAAAAGAAGTTCATACAATCATATTTCCTATTCAACATTGTTTTCGAACATGCTACAAGTCACGTCATAATATAATTGACCTGAACAAATAATTGAAATTTTTAAGCAGTGCAATACGGATAGAAAAAATGATTTAATTTCTGCAAAATTCCGGACGTCGCTTCAATGGGCATAGTAAATGATACACATACCCTATGTGCTACTTGCGACAAATATTTTTCAACTACATATATTTTTATTTATAGACAATCAGTAAAATGATTAAATTCTGATTAAAAACAGAATAAATATCTTATTGCTACTTGTATAAACTAACATAAAAGAGATGCTTTTAGCATTCCATAAATCTAGCTTTAAACCAGTTCGTGACTTACGGGCGAGACTGAGCCAGAAAATTCAGACGTGGATGGTACGTTTATAATTGCGGGTCGGAATGGACCCGATCCCCGTCACCCGAGGGTTAAACACGTTTCCGTCGCCGAGTCGGGGCGGGAAGGAAAGCTGCAGCAGGGGCAAGCCGCTGAACATGGTCGGGGGATAAATTTCCCTAGTGAACTTCTGACGGCTGTTAACTCCGAACAAACCCGTAGTAATTCAGCCTTTAAGTCAATTAACTTCTTCGTTAGTGGCCACGCGACGGATGATTAAGGCAACGTGTACCTCGCCGCGATAAATTTCTGCGGTTTATTCGCGGCCTGTCCTCGTTCATACACGCGTATTACGACTGCCTGAGTGCCCGATAAGGACGGTCTCTCCCCTCTGTCGCTCCGTGGGAACAATGTTTGCCGAGGGAAATAATGTTTAGACTGTTGCGTAGGCATTCGGATTTTTCTTTTTTAATAGGAAGCACTTAGCGTCGCCGTGGTCAAATTAAATTATGGAGCATGAAATGGGCATGGAACGAACCGCGGAAGCGTGTTTACGAGCCAGAAAGATGATTAACATCGGCTTAATGCGGAAAGCTTGACTCGCTTTGTGATACGTGCGTTTCACTCTGTTATAACGCGGCGTCTCTTTTATTCGCGAATTTCTCGAGTAAATTAGTTCAAATGGTTTTTGTTATTTCGTTAGAATGCGCATTTTCATTCGCGACGTGCTCCGTGGCATCGTTGTTCGACATATTCGGATCTCCGAGAATTAAAACTCCTCTATAATTTCTGTTAACAATCCCAACGTGACCAAAGAAATAAAAAATCCTCTCAGTTCTAATTTTCCAATCAGGTGTGCGAGAACCCGGGGATGCTTGCGACGGGACGAGAACACCTGTATCGGGTCGACAATATTCTGGATTTCGAAAACATTCGATTTCCTATGCTATCAATTACTGCAAAACGACAAATGGCTGTACCTAGTACACAATCGATTTACAGAAAGCTGTTTTCAACGGAAATAACGTTGCAATCGAGAGAAACAAGTTGCTACATACTAACACGCGTAGGGAAATCAGTTGTTTTTATTCGAGAATTTAAAGCCAAACTATACACAACTTACTTTACTGGTATATTAATTTCGTTTTACGTTACAAGTTATTAAGTTAAATAAAATAGACCATTTTGCAAAGTAAACTTCAACAACAGAAAAAAGTCTAAAACTAGGATCGTTTTGAAGAAAACACGTTCCGGAATCTTTTAAGAAATCTCGAACATTCTCGGGAAACCCAACATTTTTGGGAAAGCAACCACACCCCAGAATAAAGATCATTAAATTATACGGAACGAAACGTAATTACGAAATATCAATGAGGATCCCAATTAGAAGATGAAAGAGCGGCAACGTACTTCCGCGGTGCCTCTTTAATCACAAGAAGAATCAGCCCGATACAAATTCGCTGATTGCAGAAACCGCGGAGAAAGATGAAGAGGGGAGGACAGCATAATTTGCTACGAAATCGTGTGGCGCGGTGTTCTCGCCCGGCTAAATCACAGATTCCGAAAGCTGTCGAAATGAAAAAGTTCCACCGGAAAATTTCTGCAACGCGTCGCGGCGCGGCGTCGTCGGACGATGAACCGAATTACGATCTCAGAAAACGGCGGCGGCAGGGCGAGGGAGACCCGGCGGCCTGAGGAAAAGAAGACAGAAAATTACAGATGAGAGCGTGTACTATCACTCGAGAAGACTCTTCATTTGTGTCATCTACGTTCGTTCTCCTTTGCCGTTTCTCACGTGGGAATACCGTTGCTCCCTTTCATCCCTTCCCACCGCCTTCTTTTACGATCGCTCGGAACAGAAACGAAACTGCGTTCATTCTGATGATAAAACATCGTGTCCACGGAAAGACGTAGGCTCGAGTAATCTCATTTCTCGACTGAACAAGCAAATCGCATGGACTCGCGCAGTGGTACCGATCGCGGCTCCGGCTGGTCAAAAGTCAAAGGAAATACAGTCGTAGACAAAAATAAGTGAGCATAGGTATCGATGAAATTGAATCGAATTTGTGCTAGAAACCCAACTTTGATCTACTCTGTACCCTTATGATATATCAGTCTATATCAGATATAAGTAATAGTGACGAAATAGAAATTTGCTTTTACTAATAATTCGAGTAAAGTGGAAAACTGTAGCAGCATTTCAAATTTTTTTTAATGCTATCACTATTTTTTGTTTCACATACTCATTTTGATAAGTGTTGCAAATCTGCAGTGCTCTCATCTCACAAAAAACTTCATCAGGGATCATAAAGATCAAACGTGACAGCTCAATAAAATCCCTTGTTGCAAAATTACAAGAAAATTGATCTGTTTTTGAGAAATAACAAATTCTTGATACCAATTTTGGATGCATAAATGGCAGTAAATCAGTTGTTCTTGAATATTTTGAGGAAAGTAATAATACGTGTTTCATAATTTTTATTACAAGGTTATCTTTTAGCATTTATGAGGTTAACAAGTGCAGTGGTTTTATTACAGCATTATGCATTACAGCATAGCAAAATGGTTTCTCGTGTGCTTCAATTTTATTCTTTGAACGGCGAGATTTTAATATTTTCGTGGGAACAAAGGATCCAAGATAATGCAGTAAGTATATTAACCCTTCATGATATGGAAGTACTTTGAAGTTCCGCTTTCATTAAAATACTGCCATGAACCAAATGTTTTTAGACTTGGCTTAAATTTCATCGACTTCGTAGTATTATTTATGATATCATAATTGTCAAAATATTTATAATTCGATTGCAGTGCGAAATGAAAATAAAGCGAAAATTAATACGTGGAGTAGAGATATTTTGTTAATATTTTGCAACAGTTCGTTTTCAAATATTTTGCCCTTCGACCATAAATTCATTACAAAATTTGGGTAAAATTAGTGTAAAAAATGAAAAATGGCAAGTCATCAAAACAATAGTTTACACTCAAATAACATAACTATACTTCAAATTGTTATTTATTATTTGACTTTACATGCGTTATAATTAAACGCGGTTATAATAGAAATTAATATAATAAACTAAATGTCACAAATTTACATATGGTTTTCAATTTCAGGAGATCTAATGTCAAAGACAAGAAATTTATTTTTCTACACTATTAGATATACTGTTTGATATTAAGTATAAAAAATTGTCGATGAGCCTTATGTTTTTATAAAAAGACAAAACAGAGCAGAATGAGTTGTTGCATAAAAATTTAATATTAAAATGAAAGTATTATCTGCTAAGAAGAAGATTAAAGAACTCAAAAGGGAACATTTTGAGAAATTATTCTGTACAAATATTTAACATAAAACTGATTTATGGAAAATACTATCTGTCACGTTTTCTCGCGACGAATATAAACCATAGGGCGAGATAATAATAAGCGAAGGTAAAAAGATCCAAAGGAGATCATTTTAACGCTTTACCGGCCGTGTCGAAAGCCTCGAAGAATTCATAAAATTAAAATATTTTATTCAATTAAATTAAAATTACAAAGCGAAGTTATACGACATCAACTACGTTTTCACCAATTTCATCCCTTGAGAATCTAAATAAAATTAAGAAATTATAATTTGCCAGCTGAAAAGTACATTCTTCAACATTAAATTATAAATAATTCTGTCGCCCATAATATGGATCGCCCACAATTTTATCACCAGTCAAAATTATGATACACTGTTTAGTAGCGCAACTATGATATACTGTATCGGTAAATATAAACAGAATAAGTTTTGTTAACAATATAATTCTGATAAATTTTCTAAAAAACAGCACTGAATCGATTTTTATCATTCAAATTATCGCGAAGTCACGTGTACGCGACAGCGGCCGTCAAAGTGTTAAGAAATCATGCTCTATAAATATTTAACAAAAAAAAAACGATTCGTGAACAATGGTGCCGTGTCTGCGCACAGCGAATTTAAACCACAGGATGGAAGAATAATAGGCGAAGATAAAAGAACCCAATAGGGATGATTCGAAGAAAGTCGCGCGCAAACCCCGAGCCGCCCTGTCCTTAAGACATGAATTTTTTCCCTGCTTCCTTTTCGATTTTTCTCTCTTCAGCATTTAATGCCAGCTTCCTCTATCACTCCCTGAAATTCCCAGCTCTCTCTCTCTCTCTCTCTCTCTCTCTCTCTCTCTCTCTCTCTCTCTCCTCGCCTCTCAAACAGGTCGGTCTCTGTTGCCTTCCTCTTGGCCGTATAATCCGCAAATTACTAACCTAACCCCCGCGAGCATCTTAAAGAGCAACCCTTGTTCGTGGTAGATTCAAAGGAGGTAATACCCGGTCCAGACCAGACTTGGCAAGGATCCGGCAGGGAAAGCCTTGGAAGAAGGATGAAATACTTTTCTCCTCGATATCCGTTTCCTTTTTCATTGCCGAGCATCTGCGTGAGCGTGTCTCTCTTCTCGTCGCGGGTCGGGGTCATCCGAGATGCCTCGACTCTCCCCTTTTCAACGCTGCTTCGGCAAACATTTATTATACCGAAAATACGGAATTTTGTTTCAGTCTGGACCCGCTGAAATTTCATTCGAGACACTCGCATCGTAATCAATATTTC
>CM052165.1:1046076-1058474 GCA_028455555.1 Augochlorella aurata
CTCTGATGATTCAGCCATCGAGTACCCCGTTGTCCATTGTCGGAGAGAAAAATCGAAAGAGCGATCGGCCCGACTCGTCCGCCGCAGGAAGACGCGTATTCGGTGAGCGGATAGATCACAAAGAGGCCGCCGTGTTAGCGCAGGAAACGGAAACTGGCGGAAACAAAGCCTCGGCAAACAGACGGCATCCCATGGGGAATGTTACCAGGGCAAATAGCGCGCGTCCTCGCTATCGCCTGGCCGCGACAAATATTGTCACGTCTCCGTGCCACGAAGAAAGGTGCCCACCTCGTTTCGACCTACGTCCCCGGCCGATAGATTAGGTCCTAGCCACACGATATTGTGAACGCCATCACCTCCGCCCGCTGGCTAGAGATAACGAGGAACGATCGAGACAGGTCCACGTCGAATTAGCAGGTAGATCCGGGCTTCGACATCGAAGAGGGTCCGGGCTGCCGCGGCTCCAAAGATTTTTCGGTGCCGCGGATGTAGATGTTAGTGATAGCATATAATCAGCCCGCGCAGCTACGTTTAACGTATGATTACCCGGCTTAGCTCGATTAATCTTGCTCGATATATTGGTCGGTATTGTTTAATGATATCGCTGCGGAGGCGAGCCGAACTTCACCGATCGTTTCCATTGGACGGCGCGTGTGAAATTTCCTGTCGGCACGGGAATCCGGCGATGCTGGCCATTTTGCGGCATACCTTCGGGTTTTGGCGATTAGAACGGGGAAACAGGTAGGGCCGAGCGAGTACGCGGATTTCACGGACAGTGCCGGACTCGGTTCGATTGCTCGAGTCGCGTCGAGCGTTCGAATTCTTCGAGTTACTCGAAATCGGCGAACTGCTCGAAGAGATGCACGTTCAGCTGCACTCAAACATGTTCGAACAAGGCTCCAATGATCGAGTTTCTCGAAAATGTTTGAGTTTCTCGAATTATTCGAATATATAGTGTAATAATAGTAATAATAATGTTTGTTTTGTCAACGTGATGGTCTCTTTGTTACAGAGAATGTTACAATAGCGAGCCATGAGACGAAGGTTGAAAGACAGAAAGGTAATAATATGATGATAATGAACAGAGATTTAAATAATCAGGACTAATATGAGTATTAGATAATACAGATGACAGCAATACAGAGAATAATAATAATAGTAATAACAATAAAAAATAGTATGTAATAATAACACTAACAATAATGATAATAATAATAAAAGCGATGATGACAAGTGATCAGAAATTAAGGGTAGTAATGACAGAGATCTTGAATAAAGTAAGAGAATTACAAACGAAATTACCTAATTTAAGTAATATGGACAATCGAAGTTCTCAGAATGTTAAGAAATATTAAAAAATTACGTTTGTTTAACGTTTCTATCGAAGCCTGTAATCAAATTTGAAAAATACGTCCCGTAGATCTCGGTAACTTATACGCATGCTGAATATCTCATCGAGATCGGTATGCTTTGGCATAAGCTGCAAACGGTTGAAGATCACGAAAATCATGGTTTTGTCACGATTTTTTACACTTTCGATCAATAAACTGTCAGAGAAATCTGCGGATTTTTACATCTTTCGTCCGTCGGTCGAACGTCTCAAAAAAAGGTTCGAGTCATTTTGACCAACATTAAAAAAGTTATTCCGTTTGGAAAGGTGTTAACACACTCCCCGACACGAGTGTGCCTCATTTCCTGCTTTTAAACGTATACCGTGTAAAATAGCCCCGCAATATCGAATTTCCTAAGAATCCGCTAATACGTACCGCTAATGTTCCGTACATTGAACTGGACAGATGTCATAAAGCGAAACAGGTTTACGAGCAGTAAACGTTTCCATTACATTATAATAAATATTTCTAGCGCGACGAGCGGTGGAGTACCCGGTTTGAGAAAACCGATCGATCAGTTTATTATTTCCGCATTCCCGCATTTTCTCTGTAACAAGTGCTCTCGGACCCTTCGCGTCGCGGAACGAACGCGAATTCTTATTCTCCTTTCTCCTCGTCTGATCATTAGACTCATACTACTTAGCATTAAAAGCTGAACACGGGCCGCCTCGTACAATCAAATCTACGTTCCCGAGCTGATTTTAGCTTTACGTAATACCCGGCATATCGTCCCTAACGACACATAACGCAAGTTGTTCGGTGTCTTTCCGAGATGGTGGTTGCGCAATGTCCAGGGATCATCGCTGCGCAACCCGCCAAGAGATTTGAGAAAACGTCGACCGATCTTGAGTGCCATTTATTATTCAGATTGATTAGCTATACGATGAGAAAGTAATAAATTAGTTCACATTCCGTCGCAACGGAACGCTGCTTTCAAAACAATCGTTTTCTATGTCTCGTGCAGGAAGATGAGACCGAGTAACAACTGCATTCGATTTTGAGAGGTAGTTGAACATTGTTTTCGTCGAATTAAACCTATTGGTCGCCATAAGTGTGTAACATCTGCAGTTTATTTTCCTTACTTCTATCGAAATGTAAAATTTTATTGATTACTTATTATCGGTATTAGAACAATATTTTTCGAAAATCTTGTGAAAACCGAAATACTCAATGTATTATTTTATTACCGTTGTTATGTTAACAAATATCGTAACTGATATGGAGCACCACCATTGCTATGATACTGAAGTCTGAATAATTGCTAGCATGTTTATGATAATGTACTGTGTTTGCGAGTGGAAAAGAATACGACATTACAATTTACATTATATACTTTCTGGCGACAGTAATTATACTATACTTTACAATATAATAATATATTTAATGCTACTAAATATACTATATCAATATATAATATACTACATATTTAGTATATCACACTATATAATATACTGAATATATTGTATGATATCATATATTGTTATATTATATTTAGTAACATTAAATATATTATTATATCATAAGGTATAGTATAACTGCAGTCACCAGAAAGGATATAATGTTTCGTACATCCTTGCAGATATAATGTATAATATTATATAATATTATATTATATTATATTATATACTTAAGACTACTTGAAAATCGGTACAACTTTTTCAAAACTGGACTAAATGACTCTTTTAGATGATGGAGTAACTAGTTTGTTAGACAATGACTAGAATGTTTTTTTAAATTTTACTTGGCATGACAAGAAAAAATAAAAAACTTTCGCTTTTAATTCTGAACAATTTTCAGCTTTTTAAATCTTTCAACAGTTGTAACTTGCATATAAGTTACCGAGTTCTATAAAAAGCATTTTTTCGTTACAGCCTTAGATAAAAAAGTTAAAAACATGAGCTTTTTTATTTTTATTTGTCATTCCAAATAATAGCCATATTATCCAAATAATAATATTCCAAAATTAAAAAGTAAGTATTTGAATCCTTAAATAAAAATAAGTATTTAGAAATGGCAGCCGCTTTACAGTTTTTATGTATCTTGTAAACAGTTTGCACATTCTTGCATACAGTCTGCATGTTCACTACGTATCATAATTGCATAAGCTTTCGCAGCATAGTAACGACCTTCTATCAGTGCAATACCGGTATCAAAACCGTATCGGATTTAAAAGTCCATGTTTCGAACTAAAGTGTCGGTCGCATTATGGACAATAGAACGTGTACAATTCCTAGTTTTCGCTCCTATCGGATTTTGTGTATTTAAAACACCTCGGACATTATCTTCGAAATCTGTATTTACGCAGTTCCCGATAATGCGTCCTCCACAAATAATCTTATCACCTGTCAATTTCGTTGGACCTGCACATTTCCCATCGTTTCATCGCGGTCGCTTTCTTCAGTTTTGCTCTTGTACAAGTCTTCGCACACTGTGATACCCAAAATTTGATGTTCCGTTCGTTAATTTACTAGAAAATATCTGTGTTTGTAAAGAAGAACGCGTACAAAAATACATATTAACGCGTCCGCTACCTGCGTCACACATGTGGGACATTAAATTAGTTTTGTGAATATAATTATTCAAAAACGTAACACATAGCATGATAGTTAGAGAATTGACAGCGTCTTTTTGACGACACTTTTGTCATATTTTATAAGAGCATACGATGTATTTAATAATTTAAGTACAATAAATATAATTACGTATGCTAATCACGCTGGTAGTCACCGTGTTAAAGTTCATATTAAAGAAAAATCTATATTAAAGTTAAAAATTGATTGAAAAACGGCTAATTTTCATCTGCGAAAGGGTTAACTTCCCTTGTTAAAATGTGAATATTGCTTACGAACAGATTAATTTACAGCGTAAAACCTGTAGCCGACACATTCGCGTGCGAGAAAAATTGATTAGCAATAACACAATAATTACATGAATAATGACCATCCTTAATGCAACAGGCATCCAATTTGCCCACACGATAGATGCAAAGAAATCGTAATCAAAATATATGATCTACAGAGAATTGATCAACGAAAGAATTAGTATTTACTACAAAATTTGAATATGATTTGCAAAAGCATTAACACTAAATCGATCTCCATGGCGATGACCTTCGCCGGTTTCACATTTTTTATTTCAATATTGTTGACATTATAAAAACTCTTTTACAGGGAGTAACTGAATAAATATCCTAATTTACGATAAAAACGGCAAAAGGTCTAAATAAATACGGTTACGTAATTCTTACATAAAAGTATCTAATAATATAATCTACAAAATGATCAATTTGTTCCGGAAAAAGCTGAATATCATTCAAAGGAAGACCAATACTCAGCGGGGACCTCTAAGTTTCCCAAATCGCTTATGGAAAGGTAGCTTCGGACCTGCGATCCAGAAAAATGTCTGGAAACCTGTCACATCCATTCCCCTAAAAGAAGATAATTTCCCCTGTCCCGAAAACTCTTCAACGCCTCCTTTCATCCCATTCTCCCGGGCGTCCGCTAGTCATCGTTTCCTACGAAATGTTGCGGCGCGGCGCGTCAGCAGCGAAATCGCCGTCATCAATTCCCAAATACCGTAGAAGGAACCGTCAAAAGGAAGGTATAATCCTTTCGAGTCGGCCCCGGAGCCTCCATCTTAGTCACGCGTTCGTTTTCGCATGACCCGAAAAAAACTGGCTATCGCTCGAATCATCGAAGGGAGCGCGTTGGATCGGTTCTCGATCACGTTGGCCGGGGCAACATTTTCCCGATCATCGTCGTCATCTTCATCCGGCTGGATCTTTCAGCGAAACGGCCGGCCGTGGCGTGGCGTGGCGCAGCCCGGTGGCTACATCGGATTCCGAGCGGTACATCGGCGTGCTCTTTGTTGCCGATCGCTCACTGGTCTTCTCGGTCCAGCGTTTCTTCCCGATCCGCGGCCGGCCAGGCCTTTCCCGTGGAATTTTTCCACCACTCGATCATCCCGGTGGCTCGCGAAGGAGGCGATAGTCCATTGAATCGTCCAATGAAGCGATACCGCGAGATCTCGCTGGGCGGTGCCCGGGACGCTGGCGATGGCTCTCGGGTCCGGCGGGCCCGTAGTGGGGTCCGCCGAGGCCCGACAGGACCCGGGACGCCGGCCGTGGTGGGGGGATTGACATCGACTACTGTGCATTTCCCACGTGCCCTGGGAACCCCCGCGGCATCGTGTAGCCCCCGCTCTTTCGTTCTTGCACGCTCCTTCCACCTCCGCTTCCTCCCACACCTTCGTCAGCATCACTTTTTCTGGCCTCGGCGAGGCCCCGATAAAGACAAAGAGATCACCGCTCCCGCGGATCTTCTTCCGAGAATCGATCCACTTGATCCGCTCGCTCGCGTGGGCGAGCGGATCGCCTTCGATCCTTTTCGGCTGTTTTCTCAAAGGCTTCAAAGAAACCGTGGCTGATCTCTCTCACTGTCTCTCTCTCTCTCTCTCTCTCCTCTCGCTCTTTCTCTCTCCGTCGGATCAGCGTACGCGCGCGGCGCGGTGAAAATTCTAGGACGCGAGCCTAGGCAAGAGGAGGCGAGCGAGACCCGGTGGCTGGTTTCGGACGGCTACCTCCTTTGTACGCTGGCTCGGCTACCGCCCTCGCGGGGGGCAAGCATGCGACGAGGGCGAAAACGAAAAAACTGCCTCGGCGTTCGTCGGAGAGTGGGAAGACCGCTGCGAAAAGGGTCTTCGCGTGCTCGAAGAGGGATGATGCTCCGAGGCAACGGTTACGAGGGCGGTCCCACCGGCCCGGTGGTAGGGATCGTGGAAGAGAGGGAGCAGGTTGAGGGACAGTTGGAGCAAGGGGAGGGCGGATGGGTACTCTCCCAGGAGCTCAGGAAGCCGCGTTGTCGAAGGATTTGTGAATAACCGCGCTGCTATTCGGCGACTGGCCAGACAAGGACGGCCGACCCGGCAGGATAAGGAGCAGCCGCGCTTCTTCCTCTTCTTTTAGCCCACTCTTCCTTTTCCTTCGTCTGCTCCTGTTCCACCTCCGCGATCCTCCGACGCACCGCGCTCTTCTGCTTCTCTTGGCCACCACCACCACCACCACCACCGCTAGCACCAGCATCAGCACCAGCACAAGCACCAGCACCAGCACCACTACCACCGCAGCGAGCGCGCGCTCACGGTTCAAGGAAGGAAGATCCTGGACCGTTTCTGGTAGAATCGAGAGGAGGCTCACACGGACAAACGACACGGCTTGTGGGCATCGGTGAGTCGGTTCGGTAGGGAGGTGTCTCCCGGTCCTCCAACCAGAAGAAGCGAGACGACGACGACGAAGGAGACCTTTGGCGGTTACACACCGCGTCCTACCGTCTTCTGGTGTGCCTACCTATTCGGGCTACCAGCGAACCGAGCAGGCAAACGGAGCTTCAGTCGACGCCGCGCACCCAAACGGTCCAGACCTGTCAGCCCGGAAGACAGCATCCCGATACACGATCCACTCAGAATCGATTTCGAGAAACGAGTTCGCCCGGCACATTGCTTCGCTGACGCGCGATTTCACGCACGCAGTTTCGGTTCCGAGTTCGCTGTTGACACGGCCCGGCCTTGCCCCTATCCAGGAGCCTTCCCAAGCCGCAGCCCACGGGAATTACAAAGTCCGCGCGCTGATTTCGACCGGTAAGTGAACCATTTCTTTCATCCCTTTAGCGAATCTTCGCCGCGTTACGCTTTCTCGGCGAGCAGAATCGTCGCGAATTGGGGGAACCTATGGATCGGGATTAAACGGAATCTGGGAATCGAAATCAAAGAAATCTATCACTCGAGATTCGAATGATCGAGGAATTTGTTACTGTTTTTAAGATACGTTTTCTAGTTGTCTCGATTCTACGACTTTGAGGTCTACCGTTGGCTTAGATGTCGTTCGGATTCGATGCCGGTGAGAGTCGACGCGACGAAAGTGAACGCAGTCCTCGCGACTCTCGCATGATATTTCATTGTGTCCTGGATCGAGCGGGCGGGAAAAGGTGTGGTCCACATTCGTTGATGCCTCTTCAGCCTTCGTGTTGACTGGCCCAAAACCGGTAGCGTTCCGGAGGGCGGTACACGGTAGCTGTTTCGCTTTGATTGGCTACCGGGCAAGACTTTAAGCTTAAATTTCATTCGTCGCTGCCGCGGAGCACTTATGCGTGTGCTGGTCGACGCGTTTCGGAGAGATGGCCAGTCGGGTTCGTTCGGATGACCGCGTACTGATTTCGTGCCGAACTATTTTGTTTCTTTCGTTAGGTCGAACACTTTTTTTTAACTTCTCCGCGCTATATATGCCACTGCGATCTTTTCTATTCTGGTCATTCATTTTTACTTTGTATCTTGATAAGAGATGTTTTGAACATTTTCCATTTTGCAACCAAGAATTTTTGTGACATTTAATAGTAATAATATTTAGTTTTTAATGCTGGCGGCGGGAATTTTTTTTGTCTTAGAAAGTATGTTTTGCTTGGATGTTTCACACGGTTTCGTAATGATAATTTTGCGAGGTTCGAAATTGTTGTATATCAATATTAAATATATATTTTATCAGGATCGATCATTTCAACAATTGGAAGCGAAAATTGAGTCAGTTTTAAAAAATTTCATGCTTTCTGCTTGTTTATGAGATAACATTATAATAATGGTCGTATTGTCGAACAGCAAAAGAAGTATCTTTAATGAATAAAATGTAAAGTAATAAAACTATTTAAAGTTAACTAAAAACTAGTGAGTTGGAAAAGGCATCAGTAACTCTAAATTCTTCAAATGCTCTTACTGTTTTGTATTTTATATACTAATTCTTGTCATAAATACAGAGAATCCTCCCAAAGTCAATAAATCATTGACTAAACTGTACTAGATAAAAACTGTAGACGAATCACGAGAAAAAAATAATAAATTAATTTCAAATAAAATGTACAAATCGAAAAAGGTTATAGAAAAAACGAAATCAAGAAAAGTTTACCTTAAAATGTTCACTCTAAAAATTGCATTATAAAGAGTGCACACAAAAATGTTCTGTACTGTATTGTCTATCTATTAGCTCTCTAACAATTGCACCCGAGAGAGTCCATCCTAAAAAGTACGATTTAGTAATTACACTTCAAAGAGTGCACCCTACAACGAGTACCTCACAATTTGAACTATAAAAAGTGGACACTAAGATTTCCACCCTAAAAGCTGTACACTACACATTTCTTACTATAGTTTAATGATTAATACTCTAAAGATTGCACCTCTAAGAGTCTATCTTAAGAAGTAACCCCAAAAGGGTGCACTCTGAAAATTTGCACCCTAGAGAACACACAACAATATTTCTCTCTAAAAATTGTACTTCAAAACTGAAACACTAAAGAATGTCTACTAATACTTTTTCTAGTGTAGTATAATTATTATCATCCTAAAAATTGCACCCCAACAAATCTATCTCAACAAGTGTGCCCAGAAGGGTGTACTCTAAGAATTTGCACCCTAAATAACGTATCTTAATATCACACCTGTGCACCTTAAAACGTTAAAACTTGCACACTAAAATATCTCCTAGTATAGTCTAATGATTATCACTCTAAAAATCGCACCTCAAACAGTCTACCACAAAAAATGTGGCCTAAGAAGTATGCTCTAAAAATTTGCACCCTTCCGACTGCATCGATCATCTCCCGACCCACGAAAGCACCAATGCCGGTGTCTCCCCCGAGATCACCGCGGAAGGGTCCGTTCCGATTGGATGGCAAAAGCAGCCGTGGACAGGGAGCGTAGCCCTTCCCTGGCGGATTCCCGGTTGATCGGGACCAAGTACCAAGTCGATCCAGAAGGAGGAGGGTGTGGTTCCCGTTGGTGGATGTCTATGGAGATTCAGTAGCGACTGGCCGAAAACCGGTAGTCAGCGGTAGGGCGGTTCACAGTAGCTCCTCTTTGGTTGGCTACTGGCGAACGAACGAAGGCTACTGCTCCCTTCTTTATTCCTTCCATACATACGAGAACGGATGCACGCACGTCGGCCGAGCTTCTTGGTTGGCTCCACTCCGTCCTCCTTTGATTGGCTGGTTCTTCACCCGCGCCCTCCGTCCGTCGTCTCGTTTTGCCCGCGAGTGACCGAGCGTAAACGTGGTAGCCGCTCGTCTTGAACAGCCGCCGCGAGGACGGATTTCCTGATGAAAGACCGGCCTTGCGGTCGCGGATGCGCCGTACCAAGTCGTTAGCGGTCCTCCAGCTCCTGACGATCTTTAACCCTTTGCGGACGCCGGCCGCCGAATAAGCGACCTCGTGTCTCTACCTGGGTACCAACGCCGACTACCGTTGCGGCAGCTAAGTTATTTATGAGGCTTCGATGAGTTAGGAAAACTGCGACCAATCTGGCGCCCTTTCCTTAGCGGACTGTATTTGTTCGAGAAAAGTTCCGTTTGTGGACAAACAATCGGACAGTTAGATTTAGCAGTCAATGTTTAGCGAGTGGTGTGGGATGGTTTTGAGGAATGAACAGATAGGACTGAGTCGAATTTTTGGAACTCGTTCTGCCATTTCGAGTGACTTTTTCGCGATGAAAGCAACTCGGTGTCGTAGGTTATTCAAGAATAATTAGAACGAACTTGGTACTCTTTTTTGCCTGGTAGATTGTATTTTAGCACTTTAGCTGTTCAGTAAGCGGTATCAGTCTTTACGGAATTTATTCGGTCACTTCGAGCGACTTTTTCACAAAGAAAGTAACTTTGATGACTTAGGAAAATTGTGACGAGTCTGGAATTCTTTACCTTGGTAGATTGTGTTAGATTCGGGTAAAAATTGTTTTGTAGGTAAGCGAATGGAGCGATTACTGTACCACTGAACTTAACTTTGATTAAGTATCTGCTAGTCTTCTTGAAGAATAACGAGAATGAACTGGATTTGAGATTTTGAAATTTATTCTACCACTTCCAGTCACTCTAGAAACTGCACCTCTAAGACTGATTCAATCCTAACTTCGATGATATAGGAAAATTGTAGCGAACGTGGGCGTTTTTCTTTACTGCATAAAAATATCTGCCGTTTCGACATGTTCAGAAAATACTTCTGTCTTTGTATAATTCATGATAATTTTATAGATAAGCGGATAAATAAAAGAAAACTTAGGTAATGATGAATTATTAGCACTGTACTTGGCACAATAGTAATCATAAGTAACTGATATGTGCTCGTTTGATTTTTTCATCACCAAAGAGTCTTTATAATATCAACGATTCGAAATCGAAGTAAAATTGTATTTAATGGTCAAAGCACATTTCCTACCACGATAATTAATTTCTTAGTAGTCGATTATTTCAATCTTGTTTGAAATTGCACTTCTTTTCTCGAGTAGACATCTTTTCTTCCAACGACATAAAAAGTGCATTCTTAAACGATAATCTTGGCATTCTTTCGTTGTTTCCAGTAAATAAACATTGCAATTGTAAAATGACATTAATTGATGAACGAAATATTGCATTTCTATTGCACTTATTCTGTCGTCTAAATCGGTCAGTGAATAAAGAAAAACAAAGGAAATTGAACAGCGATTTGTTTTCGGAGCATTTTAAACGTGGCATCATGCTTTTGAAGCATCACTTTTCTATTGCTCATTCCATTTACATATACTGAATTACACCAACTGGATCAGTACAAAACAATACCGTATCTTAAAGATACAATTTTTTCTGAAATTTCAAATGAATTCATACGAATTTGTCTTTGCATCTTCACCGTTTTGACATATACCAATGCATTATTTGATCATAATATCGTCTCTTAACCAAAAAGATTTTCCAAATCCATTTCTTCCTGTGTTATACTTTTTCAAACAGTCGTCTCGCCATGAAATAGCATCACAAATATACTACACATTTTGCTATGACAACAATAAACAGGTGAAATTTCAGTTACAATAATGAACTGTTCCTCGCGAAAATCCTCTCTCACGCAAAACGTGTCAGCAGTCCCATAAAGAAAGAAACCCATAACAAATATATTCGACAGAACGTATAGTTTCTTCACCGAAATTCCCGGGTCGGTCACGATCCAAAATTTCGTGTAACCGATGCGAATCACGGCGCAGGTCGTTGCGCGCAACGCGCACGATAATTTTGAGCGGATGACAAGCGCACGGACCTCCGATTTCGTTGGACGTGCTCGTGGTTCACGAGCGGAGCTCCCTCGCGGTAACGCCAGCGTCCTTAGGAGACGACAGCTTGATCGAATTGCTGGACGCGTGTCTAACAAGATTAAGAAATCGGACGCCGGTCCCTCGGCTTAATTCTGTAATTGTATTCCCGTCGGAGCCCGGCTAAACAACTCCATTATTCTTCGCGACGGCTCGAACTTGTATTTTACAACGCCGGCCGAAGAGGAACGTCAGTCACGGCTGTAACTCCGCTGTTGTAACGCCGAAGCGACGAGTCCGCCGGCTGATACGAGGGACAAATTTTGGACGCTCGAGACCGTACGTCTCGCACGCAATTCCGTCTTTCATTAACGAGATTTCAAAACGCGCAATCGTTGCGCAAGATTTTCGGCAAAGCGATCGTAGATCTTCCCGCCGGCACGAGACAGCGGGAGCCTACACGGCGTTTTCGTGGGCTCGTTTCAGGATCCCTTCGACATGCCGCGCGATTTTAAATGCGTGCTTTCACATACATCGCATTATCATACATTATCATACATTAACTTTGACCTCTTCATCGCGACACGCGAGTAGACGAACTTGCCGCTCGGCATAAGATTTGCTGTCATGGCGCTGGTAATGATACACGCTCGGTCTGGGTCGGAGGAATATATTACGGCTGCTCTTAGGCGAAATAACGTAAGTCACACGTTTTCACTTTCAAGATATTCCGGTTTAAAGCTCGAGCTGTCTATTCTTGGATGTTGACTTTGCTGATATTATATTCTTGTTTTCTGGAACGGGCGGTTTCTTCCTCGCATTTTCTTTTTCGCAGGCCTTCTCGTACTTTATTCGATGTCACTGTACCTGTAAAATCTTTGGATATATTTTCTTTTGTGGGAATTGAGATT
>CM052165.1:1058574-1068762 GCA_028455555.1 Augochlorella aurata
GAATTAAACAAGGATTAAAGAGGTTCCGAAATAACTGCTTCAAACTATTAATCGGTTCCGACTTAAACAGTCGTAGTGGACGGAAAAAGTCTTGCCACTGGACTGCGGATAAATTGATCATGTGAAATAGCCAACAACGAAGTCATTAGAAAAATTGAAAAATTGATTTGCCTTCGCATATGGGGTGCAAAGATGGGCAAAATTTTATTCGGATAAGAGATAAAGGCTAGCGAATAAAATTTTATTCGACACTATCGAATAAATATACAATCGAATAAAAATGTAACTGGATAAAATTTTATCCGAATAAATAATTATGCGAATAATTCATTCGATTAAGTTATAAAATTTAATCAAATATAATTTAAATAATGTTTATCTAGATTAATATATATTAAAATATTCTTCTCTAATCTTTACCTCCTACCTGTCATCCGAATACAATTTTGCCCAACTCTGGGGTGATGGAACCGGTTAGAGTGGGGTGACCATTCAACAAAATAAAAAAGAAACTGCAATATGTGTTATTGGCTAAATATGAAGTTAATTATGCGCGAAAACGAACCAAACGCACAGCAATTGGTCAGCCCACAGTAACCGGTTCCACGACCTTACCCTGCTTCCCACGAAGCTTCGAACATTTTATATTCCGCATAAAAATCCATAGTCGACCAATCGCCGCGAGATCGACCGCGGAGCGACCGATCGCGAGAGTAGCAATCTCGACTAACGAAATCTGCTGGCGGCAGCGTGTCATCTTCGAGTTAGCGTGATGACGAGCGAAGCGGAGCAAAAAACTGCTATAGCAGACTCGCGCGTAACACGCAGCTCCGATTAGGCCCCACCGCCGTTAGGCAGCCTAACCAACCAGGATACGCCCAGCCACGCTTATTACTCATTCGGACACGCCACTTTATTCGAGCGTGCGCCGTGTGCTTACCTTGCGCTACCAGTAGCACCGGACGTGGCTCCTGCACAATGGCCGCGCCACACCGCGCGATTGGACCCCGGGGGCCTTTTTTATTGCTGCCTCTCCACTCCGCGGGACCACTCTTTTCGACTACCGGTCAACAACTGAGCCACTTCGCGTGCTGCTTTCATTCGGTCACGCTTCTTGATTGATCCTCGCCCTTACGCGCCGCAGACGCGGCCGTCGCGCGACGAATCGCGCGCGTTCCACGATCGCTCACGGAAACGCCGTGCCCCAGTTTCGTTTTATGCCCTCTTAATCCCTGGCTCGTCCTACTTCGCGTATTTGGTCTAGCTGATTGTAGAAGCGCTCTGTCGAGCCGGTGACGGCCATTTCATGATGCTCTAGATTGTCCGAAGTCGAACGATGGATTCACTGGGAGGTTTCAGTTTCGAGGTGACGCTCGGGTTTATGAGTTTCGTAGAAATGGTTTGTGGGAAGTTTTTTGGTTTGATTAGTTGGAATTGTTTAAAAGAAGGGAACCCACTTTTTAATGTTCTAGATTGTCCGAAGCTAACTAGTGAACTTCGAGGGAAGTTTATGAAACCCTGACGTCGATAAGTTGTAGAAATGTTTTGCGTGTCTTTCCACTGATTTAAAGAAGAAACACTTTGTAGTCTAATTTATTGATATGATTTAGAAAGAGTGAGTCTATTTCTTGATGTTATAGATTCTAGATTGTCCAATGCTAACTGATGGATCTTATAGAAAGTTGAGAAAATGACTTTGATAGGTTTTAGAAATGGTTTGTACAGTTTTTCACTGCCTTAGGGAGTGAACCATTTATAGTCTAATTTATTAGGATGGTCTAAAAATGTCCGTTTCTTGATTTTAGATTATCCAAAGCTAACTGGAGGATTTTGTACAAAGTCGAAGTTTCGTAGAGAATCTGACGTCGATAATGTCTAGAAATAGTTTGTGAGAATTTTTACTGTCTTCGTAAATAAACCGTTTATAGTCTAATTTATTGGAATGGTTTAGAAAGAATAAAACGATTTCTTGATATTCTAGTTTGTTGGGAGTTAATTAGTGCATTTGGTGTAAAGTTCACGTTTGGGGGAGAATCTGACGTCGATGAGTTGTAGAAATGGCTTATGCGAATTTTTACTGTCTCAGAGAGTAAATCATTTATATTGTGGTTGATTGGACTGGTGTAAAATAAAAGAGACCATTTCTTGGTATTCTAGATTGTTGAAAGCTAAACGTCTTATTTGGCGGAAAGTAAGATAATAGAGAAAGAGGATATGGTTCGTCAGGATTCTTTTTGATTGTTTGAAAAGTAAGAATTTCGTGACGCGAAATTTTACGAACTATTGACGTAGTCTGTCCAATGCTATGGCTTATAATATTTATATATAGTATAATATTATGGCTTATAATATTATAAGACAAAATCATGAACAAAGTTTTAATAAAACCACTTGCGTTGGTATGCAGTTTGAGCCGAATCAAATGATAATAAAATGGTCGAACATGCAAGTATTCGTTTCTATATTGTCTATAGTACCTTTTTTCTGATGTCAAAATTAAATGACAAAGACTTACTCTTTCTTGATTGCGTCGATAACTGAAATCGCTAACTTGTACCTAATATTCAGAGTATATTAATAAATTTTATAATTATATTATATTATACTATATTATAGCGGCAAGTATAGAAAGCCAAACTATGCATTTTGTGAATTTGTAAAGGATCGCTCAAAAACTCATTGTATAACAATTAACAAAAATAAATGCAGAGAATCCGACAGTTTGAATCAATCCTGTGCTAGAGTATCTATGGGAAGTAGAATCTGTCGATCATAGACAGACGCGCGATCCAATTTCTATTCAACAGCACTCGAAATTATCCATCGAATGGAAAAATGAATTCTACAACCTGATACTCTTTATGCATAAATAACAAATATATCGACAACGTAGAAAGCAACATTCTTCGATAAATAAATTTTTAATCATACCGTATCATTTCGATTGTTTCACAATATGCGATAATATCATGCTTACTATGCATAATACGAATCTGAAAACTAAATCAGAAACATAAATTATTAATAACTATATTTATACAGCGGATTTTATGCATTTATGACAGAATTGGGTAAATGCGATGTGAAATACTAAAATGATGAAAAGAATTTATCTATGTACTTCGGCAGATTAATAATAATACTATCAATGTATTATTATTAATCTGCCGAAACCATTAAACAAAGAATGAACTTACTATTTAATTTCTATTCCTTGGGATTGATGCAGACAATTTTTATTTTGCATAAAAATCCGCAGTCACTCGCTAACACGTCGACTACCATGATTGCCTCGTGCATCTGCGAACTCCGTTAAAACTAGTAAAGTCTCAACAAATTAACAAGGTAATTAACTCTGCCAACATTCAATCTATCACCTACAGTTCTCTTAACGGTATCTCGTTGATTTCGTGCGATTCTCACAGAGATCGTTAAATCAACCAGAGTTAATCGTCAATCGTACTACAAGCGTCGCGAGCTACTCGCGACATCTCGTCTAAAAACGACAAAGCCCGACAAGAAAATGGCTGCCGCCAATGCGACGAAATCATAAAAAAAAAACAAAAAATCCCGACCTAACAATAAGCTGAGACACGCTCGCTTCGGATTAGACCGTCCGAAAAGAGCCGTTTAGAAACTAGCCCGATCGTCGCAGTCCGCAGCGATCGTGGCCGTTCGATCGAACGATCGCGTCCCCGTGGATCGATCCGAAAAATCATTGCTCCTTTATTTCCCGCAGGTAGAGAGAGGTACGAGGTTCCGCGCACGAGGGGGTACAGCCGGAGTGATCTCACTCCCAGAAGTTAGCCGGTCGGGACTAGGTTTGCGCGGGAGGAGAAGAGCGACACGCACGAGAGCGGCGAGAGAGGGATCTCAGGTGGAACCCCGTCGAAACGTGAGAGACCGAGAGAAAGAGAGAGAGAGAAAGAAAGAGAGAGAGAGAAAGAAAGAGAGAGAGAGAAAGATATACAGAGACCCAGAAGAAGCAAGAGAGATAGAGCGAGAGAGATACAGAGAGAAAGAGAGTAAGAGAGATAAAGCGAGACGGCCGCAGGCTGAACCGGTGGAGGGAGCGACTCGAGGCGTTAGCAGGACCGTGAGAGAGGAGGTAGAGGGAAAGGAGACAGAGAGTCGACCAAGAGAAGGAGCGGTGGGAATTTATAAGGATGTTCGCGATAATGCCGATGGAGACAGAGGGGCACGGCAGGGAGTTCGGCCGCCGGCAGAAGATGCGCGCCAAGTGCACGGTAGAGTTCGTCTGCAAGTACTGCCAGCGGCGCTTCACGAAGCCCTATAACCTCATGATCCACGAGCGCAGCCATAAGGACGACGTGACCTTCACTTGCGAGGTCTGCGGAAAGTCCTTCAAGCGGCAGGACAACCTCAAGCAGCACAGGTACCATTCTTCATTATCCTTGCAATTGTTCTATCGAGTATCACGCGGACACGTTCCTCGTAATTATTATCATATTGAATTGTTTTTTATTTGTTGCCGAGCCTCTTCTAATTTGCCGCTCGGCGACGGGACCAGTCTCCCCGGAGTCGATTCGCACGGCCAGACATTGATTAGACGGGCTCGCCTTTTTTCTCATCTGTGCGCCGAGTTTAATAGTGCAGCCGACGCGTCTCTCCTTCCTCTCCTCTTCGATCACCTCCCCACCCGCCTTCTTCCTATCTTTTCTCCTTTTCGTTTTCGTTTTTGTTTAATGGGTCGCTCGTAAATTTTTACCCTCGTCTCCCCTCCCTCCCTCCCTCCCGGCGTCCTCTCCTTGTTCACGTGTGCACACGCGGGACCCAGTGATGGTTATGAATGAATCCGTGCCAGCCCGAAAGGTCATACTGTGCTGCTCGCGTCCGACAGGCTCGCAGGAGGCTGCCGCGACTACTTGACGGATGATAGATCGTGTACAGTGAAGTTCAATGTGACCGGGCCGCGGCCACCAAAACCGTTCTTGTCAATGTCTGCGCCGTCGCGGGACCGACTTTCGGGGCTGGGCCCGACCCTCCCGCTCGTTACGACCCGTTCGACGAATGATGAATGTTGCCGGCGATGTGTTGTCTGTCTCTCTGTGCTCCGCTCGTGTTCCGTCGGTGTGCTGTGCGAAACGATCGCCGCTGGTTCGACGGTCTGTTGACATTGTCCGCTCCTCGACTGTGGAACCACGATCGTCCCGGGTTAACTAGTGACGCACGAACGTTCGGATAAGAGAAGTTACAGTGCTAGGTTCGATCTTTACTCGGTTCTATTGTTAATGGTTTCGAACGCGGGTTGAATTCGATTCAGTTGATCGCGGGCGCACTACGACAGTGTTCGCGATTGTGGTTCGCAAACCGTCGCTAGATTTCAGAGCGGTTCGCCTTCTTGTTTTTCGACTGTCAGGAGGTGAAATATACTGTGTGTCGCGTCAAAATAGAAAGTTCGTAATCGTTTGCCGAATAATGGTACAGGAGGTTGTCGAAATTCATTGCCGACTTTTAAAACGTCGTGATTCGCAAACCGTCGCTGGATTTCAGAGCGGTTCAACTTCTTGCCTCTCGCCTGTCAAAAGTTCGGATACACTGTGTTACATCGAAAGAGTCATTGATAATTGTTTGTTGAATAATCGTATAGTGGATTTGTCGAAACTTTTGGCTACTCGTCACATTGATTCTTGAAAAATCACGATTCGCAAACCGTCGCTAGATTGCTTCGCGGTTTAACTCCTTATTTGTCGCCTGTCAAAAATTCCAGTACACTGTGTTTTATCAAAAGAGTCATTAGTAATTGTTCATTGAACAATCGTGCAGTAGAGTTATCGAAATTCGTGGCTATTAATGATGTATTTCTAAAAAACCATGATTCGCAAACCGTCGCTGGATTTCTTCGCGTTCAACTTCTCGTTTTTCTTTCGTCAAAAGTGCAAGTATATTGTGTTACATCGAAATGAAAGTTTACAATAGCTTATTAAATAACAGCACCAAAGATTGTCCAAATTCTTGCCTATCGATTATCGATTTTGCAACGATCACGAATCGAAAGCCGTCGCTAGATATCGAAGCGGTTTGCTTCCACGTCTTTCATCTGTCAGAAGTTAAAATACACTGTGTCGCTGAAACATGGAGATTAACAATTGTGTATTAAATAATAGCACAGAAGATTGTCAAAATCTTTGGCTATCGAATGTTGGTCTTTGAAAGATCGCAAGTGACAAACCGTCGCTAGATTTCCAAGCGGTTTGGCTTATCTCTCTTCTGCCAGAAATTGAAATATACTGTGTTCCATCAAACGGAAGCTTAATAATCATTAATTAGGCAACGATGTAACAGATTGTCGACATTTTTAATTATTGATTATCGACTTTTGACAGATCATTGAAAAATATTGATGCATCGTGAGCGCGCTCTTATTGAGAAATATCGAAAATCGGTAATAGCGAGTTGCTAAAATGATTTTTTTGACTATTTTCGGTGAATATCAACGTTTGTAACACCGCGTCTGCGACATAACGTCTCGCGTTCGCATAATTGCAAAGCAAAAGCAATAGTTTTTGGTGATTGGTTAACTGTGTCACTGCATTTCAAAGTAGACAAGATTTACAAGCGACAGTTTCTATAGGTTCGCTTCAATGCTTTGTTTCGTGAATCCGATTCGCAAATTCGCACTTACGATTCCGTAGTCCGGTCTAGTTCATAAAAATTTACGAGAGGGTTTTTGTTCCCGGCGATCGGCCTGTGGATTTTAAACTAGCCGAGTGTGTCTTGCGTATTGACTTAGGCGAACAAGAATAAGCCTCGCTCTGAAAACTGGTCGGGTCACTGCTACGACGCTTCTCATGAAGTAGGAAGGATAATTCGGCGACGATAATACGGTAGAGTCTCTTGTATCCGAACTGACTGACAGACGTAATTTTCCAATGATGAAATAGTTGAATACAGAAACGATGATGATAAACGTTGCTTATTTATTCAGACATCGCGAAGATTGGCAGCTGGTTTTGACGTAGCAGTGACAGTTAAATTACATCATCGTTATACTAGATAGTGTCTAGTCAATATCAATGTTATCGGTTTTTTTTTTAAAACAGGAATTAAATGTTTGCGTTATTCATATTTTATATATAGAGTAAATGATTATTATAAAATAAGGTAGATTGAGGTAGTTCGCGAAATAAATCACAAACCGCGTAAAAATATATGAATTCTTATGAATAATTGCTTCAGGCTGTATTTGTTATTACTTTGCTTCAAATTACAAAATATCTGTTCGAATATTTAATGATATTATAAAAGTATAGACATGTTTTACGTGAACGCAATGTATTAAAAAATTGAAAAAGATCAATAAATTATACAAAGAATGTATTCAGCCAATAAGCGTCTATTAATACTTAAAAATGGCAAATCGACAATAGACAATCGAGTTGGATAAATTTTCCTGTTTCGAATCTTTTAAATTTTCATGTTGTAAAACTATGTTACCTAAATAGTCTTGAAACAGGTATTAAAAATATAAATGACAGTCGAAAACGCGAATAATCAATCTACGCAGAAAATTTTCTTTCAGATCGTTGTTAATTAATTAGCTTATTAAACTATATGAACCTATCGATGAAATTTATTAGAACAATATTATAGTAAAACAACTTCTTCTATTGTTTTCGAAGAATACAATCCTCATCGAACGGAGCACAGACTGTTAGCAACAGTGAAAATATTTATGGTATCGTTTACGAATATGCATAGTCGCTTGAAACGTTTCGATCGCTAATTTTATAAAAAAAAAGGTGAATCATTTCTTTCCGTGTAAGATATAAATTAAAATTTTGATTGCTTTAACATACCTTCTATGGTAATACGCATGGATACAAAAGAACAATCATGACCAGATTGCAGATTTTACGTATTTATAGCAAAAGCGAGCAGTTGCAAATTAAAATAGTAGAAAAATTATAAAAGTTTTAAAAATACCGATTTATTATTTTCAATCTATATAAATTATTACAGAAAGAAAAAACTAGCTAATTACTTTCATTTCCATAAGATACTGAAGACAATCCTTTATTATTAGCATAAAAATCCACAGTCTAATCGTATCACATTCGAAATCGTTGCGAGTAATTTCTTTTCATCGATGTCAAAAGCGATCAAAAACTTTTCGGCGACTGTGTATTTATTTTCGAGTATTTCAGCAAACGTTCCAAGCAGGAAGAGGGTAGCATTATTTCGTTGCTCGTGTACTTCCAAACTAATTGCATCCTTCACCTATTGCACAAGAATGCTTCACAAGCGAAACCGACCAAACGATTTATGCGGGGCAGCTTGAATTCAAAGGGTCCAGAGATTTCGATGAAACCTTCGAGATTTCTGGCTGCAACGACTGCGCAGTTCGTTGAAAGATCAAAGATCGCTTTGCGAACGTTGAGCTTGACGGAATAACGAACGTTACAACTTCTATGAGGCCACCTGGAAGCTCGACGCGAATAATGAGTCGATTAAATTGAGAGGCCGGAGTCTTGTTAAAGACAGCCACATATCACTCCGCGATCCGTCGGTCGTCGACGATAGGCCGTTGGTAGAGAAACAGCTTTCGAAACAACAGCGCAGCATAAAATACAGTCATGATACCCGTGGGACTATCATATTGATAATTAATTACGGCTGCGAATGCAAATTTGTCCGTTCCTGCGTTACTATTTCCGAAGGCAGCAACTTGTTTCCACTGCGAAGTCCCTCTGACTTCGTTCTCATAAGCGAGATGATTTTTTGCGGTTCCCGATGACATAAAGTCAACGATTTTACGGAATAATTTTAAATAATTTCGAGACTTTAATGGTAACTCGTGACGATGCAACCAATTCCGCGGCGGAATCTGGGTGATCAATTATGCAAATGCGGAAAGAAAGATTTTTTCGAACGTCCGTAATAAATAATAAGAACATTACGGCCGTTTTTAGCTTTCAGGCCGGAGGATGTTTATTAAGGCGTAATTAATTACGATGAGAAACGCGACAACTTGTTATACAAGGGAAACGGTGTCGCGGATCCAGAGATGTTAGTTTAGTTTTCTAATATTTTGAACGGTGTCGTCAATTTCGTAGCTTATTCGACTTTTACCCGAATTTTCAAAATGAAAAGTTACATTGTTTTCTGATTATTTCACAGAGACTTTAAATATGAAATTTAACTTTGAATACGTATCTTCGCTATTTGACATTGCATTTATGTTTTACAATCCAGTAAATAGAATAACAATATAGTGATATGAAAGAATTGCTCGAGAAAGTGATTCGAAAATTATTTTTCTCTTGTTTACTGACAAACAACTATAACGTTCGTAAATATTTTATTATTCGAAAATCAAAATTGTCTGTATGAAATAGAAAATTATTACATTCCTTTAATAATTTTGATAAATTGAAAAATCGATTGTTTGAAATATCTGAAATCTTTCTTGCGCTTTGTATACTATCTACCCGTTTTTATTACAAATTTAATCACGTTTTTGAACATGTTTAATTAAATAAATGCAGAAGCTCTTGTTTCTATAAATAGTTTAACAATATTTACTGTTTCAAATATGCATAGAAATAATGAATCGAAGTGTATTCAAGAATCGAGTTCAATGAAAGAAGCTGCTGCTCTTGGAAAAGTAGAATAAAGTGAATGCAAACATTCCTGTTCTATACAGGTTTTCCATGCACATAAATTCCACAATAATGTCAGATGCAATTTCAGTAGTGATCCAACAATTTTCTCTGCTTTAAACGCGTATGGTAAACTATACTTTAAAACCCGAAAAGAAATTATTGTGTCTTGAAAAATAAAATCGAGCGAACGGACTGGGCAGATTAAAACGATTTTCTTAAAATAGTTTAATAATATTCACTTTTTCGTATGCGTGTGACCAACAAATCGCAATAAACGGAAAATTTATGTTCTTTTGCAAGTAATTTTAGAATTTGAAACTCGTAAATTTCGTGAAACTTTTATACTTTTATACTTTAACTCGAAATCGAAAAAATGATTTATGAAAAACAGAATGAAGCAACGATAAACAGTCTTGCTTATCAAACACGATCTTAATGAATGCTAATTAGACTGCAGATCTCTATACAAAACGGTAATTATTTAAGTCGACCGAAATTATAAGTTTCAGAAATATTAAAAAATTTGTTTCTCTTATTAGTATATGAAATTAATTACAATATT
>CM052165.1:1103258-1114629 GCA_028455555.1 Augochlorella aurata
AAAATAAAATGTGCTTTGATTAAATAAAGAACTTTCAAAAAAGAGCACGAAGTCTTTACTATAGAGGTCTAAAAACGACTAACAAGTGTTGCCTTGTAAAAATTACAGGCTACAATTTATTTAAATTTTTCCTAACTCATATAACAGTGTGTGCCGGAATAAATAAATAAATAACAACTTCTAATGGAAGCAGTTTAATTACGTCAACAATTATGAAATACAAAATTGTGAAACCGGTCATTTGACCAGCGGTGGTAGATGTAGTGTTAAAATCCAACAATTCGTGAACAGCAACCTGCTAACAACAAACATTCGAGCCGAAAATAAAAGTACCGTGCACAAATCGCTCGCGAAGTCCTTTCGAAAGCGATGCCCTCGGCCGAACCCAGCGACACACAATAGAAAATTAAGGTACCGGTGCCGCGATGTAGACTTCCCCGATAACATACGACTCCCCCCTGCCTTCTCGAAGGTATCGACGTTGCCACCCTGTCAACGTCGGCCGGTCCTCGTATTCTTCAAGCGCCGCGACTCGGCGGGAAAG
This sequence comes from Augochlorella aurata, assembly GCA_028455555.1. Lineage (NCBI taxonomy): Eukaryota > Metazoa > Arthropoda > Insecta > Hymenoptera > Halictidae > Augochlorella > Augochlorella aurata. The sequence goes on from CM052165.1 coordinate 1,103,803, forward strand.
CCGAGGTCGCCGAGAAAGGAGGCGAGCGGAGAGAAAGATCGCGCGGTCGAAAGGAATAAATGAAGGGACGAAGGATGAAGAAATAAAGAGAGGATGCGAGGTGGCCGGTGGATAAAGGACGAGAAAATCGGACGGGGAGAGGGTCGAGCGGGGAGGAGGAGGTGGCGGAGAAGCTGGTGAAGCTGATGAAGCTGGTGAAGCTGGTGAAGCTGGTGAAGCTGGCGGCGGTGGAGGGAGGGCGAGGGGCCTAGAGGAGTGGGAGAGATGTTGGATACAAGTGTCTCGATTCGACGGCGCTTCAAAGGCGCCCGAAGAAATAAAAACTCGGCTCGCGGCTCGTTGGCAGAAAAAGGAAGGGAAGCCCGCCTCCTCCGGGGACCCTGGTGAACCCTCGTGGACACGCCGCCATAATAGGCGGCGTCTTTACGATTAGCATTGTGAGTCTCTCGATGAATGTGATTGTTGTCTAAGCGGGTCCCTGTCGTTCCGTATACCGGCAGAGTTCGAGACGGGGCGAGCACGAGGCCCTATGGGCCCCACGGGACCTCGTGCTGGGCCCACAATGCGCGCAGCTATGCCAAGCACGCGTCCCTTGTGTTGCGTGAACGTGCGTCCGCGCGCGACCTGCCTGCCTATATTTATAATGCATTATTTACAACTACAAGGGCCCGGTATTCCTCTTTCTGTCTTCCCTAAGCTCGCCGCCTCCGCTTCGCTCTACTCTGTCTTCTCGACTGTCTTTGCCGTCTTCGCCGTCTTCGTTCTGTTTCTTGTCTTCGGAGACTGCATTGCAGTCGTCGTCTCTGCTATCTTCCCGGCCAGGTCGCTCCCTGAAAGTAGCGGGGCAGACCGGGGCGAAGTTAGTCCAGAAAAATTGTTTATGTTCTTTAATAATTTGTCATTCGTTGTCAAGTTTTTTTCCCCCATGGAAATTACTGGCATCGAATTGATCAATTTTTGATATCGTCCTGTCCTAGATTGATTCTGTTTCTCTTTTTTAAACTATGTTCTCTATTAAACTATGTCCTTCATTAAAACTATGTCCTTTATTAAAACTATGTCCTTTATTAAAACTATGTCCTTTATTAAAACTATATACAATTTTTAAGTTCACTCGCTGCATTTTTACCTGAACATTAGAGGACATTTTTAATTTTACTAATTTGATGTTCGTTGCTTTGTCTTTTATAATAAAAATTGCCGACCTGGAATTAATTATTTTCGACTATTCATATTTAATTGGACGACTAAAGAAAACCATGGTGCAAAGACAAACAAAATTCTTGCCAAATTAACTTCGAAACGTCAGCTGTAAAAATTGTATGACGACTAGACTACGTATTTTATTCATTCATGGGAGAAGTGGAGTGAAATTTAAGTAGTAAAAAAATTCAAAGGAACTAAGAACGTTGATATATTAATGTCAACTTGTTAAAATCATTTAAAAACGCAAAAATGTCGCGCATTGCTCCTAGGACTTACAGTTGGTGCAGACACTTTTTATTATGTACAAAATAATATTTGCGCCAATTAAGAATTACTTATATAACGTTCTTCATAAAACGAAATGAAAATATCTTTATTATTATATAGTGAATTATTATTATGTATTATTATTCTATTAAATTAATGTAACAATTTATTTGTATTTAATGTAACAAATAATTTGTAATATTCTATTGTAACAAATGACAATACGATTTAGAGTGAAGCAGGCTGGTGAAAAATAAAACTACCACCTCTGATGGTGAAAGAACGACGTTGGTTTCCGACGAAACCAATATATTCAGCGCAGACGGACAAATTCACAAACCGTGAGTAGAATAACGAATTCCGAAAGCGGGTAAAACAGGTAAAAAGATTCCGGAACGGAAGAGACGACAACAGTTTAGAGTGAATTTATTTGGGAAGGTATACCCTAAATGCGCTAGGACATTTTCACCGGGCAGGGAATTCATTAACGGGTAGATCTAATGCCTGGTCTTCGTTTACAAGCGTTTATCCCTTCCTAGGGGCAATGTGTCCCGGCCCGCACAGGCATTGTCCTCCCATCCTGTTCTTTCCTCTTCCCTTTTCTTCACCCTATCCGAGTCCTTGCCGCGGCACACGTGCCCGATTTAGCATGGTACGCTCGCCATCTTGTAGGTCCCAGGACTCCCTCTCCCCGTACAATTCCCCCGGGTGTAGTTCGACGTTCGACGATTTCCTTAGGGTCTACTCCGGACTCGATTGAGACAACGAACCCCCCAGTGATCGATCGATCTCGAGGAAATCTTATCTCGCGACCGATCCAACCACTGACACCTTTCCGCTCTCTGTCTAGGACGGGCCACGAGAAACCTCGAAAAATATTGTATTACCTGCGGCTAAGCCGTCTGTTGGCTGTAGATCACGCCTGATAACGGTAATAGGCTTTTAAAATGTTTATACTCGCCAGGACTTCCGTCGGTGTTTCGCCAATAATTGACGACCCTCGTCCCCGACGCATCGAACAGCTTTAACTCCTTTTACAAAGGAGACGGAGAGTGAAACGATAATTGCGCGTGAAATTCGTAGATCGATCTCGTATTGATTAGCTCCGGGGTTCGGCTGCTTCTGGGCTCCTTTGTCTCTTTAGGAAAATTACTGGAATTGATTAGGACCAGGCAGCTCGGCTGCTTCTGGGTCCAATCTGATCCGCTGTTCCTTTTATGGTAATTAGCTCCTGCATTTTCAACTGGACTTGAAGCGACAATATGACTCGTCTATTTTGAAAGTGACCTGAGTTTATTTTTATTGCAATTCAAATATTTAAGTTGCGTTTAGAAAAAAAAAACAAAAAAAAACATACATATAGAATACCAATGTGTAACATTGCTTAAGTGTATTTAAGACACTTAAATTTACAATTTCTATCAAAATAATAGCAACTATTTAGCGAATAATATACGCGTTACTGCGGTCAACAACAAAAAGTGACTTAGGTCACTCACAATAGACGGCTCACATGTGTTCCACCTTTGAGGTTAGTTTCGGTTTTTAATTTACTAATTTGCTGTTCGTTGTCGAGTTTCTTTGCTTTCTTTTTTCGAAAATTACCGAACTGAATTGATTATTTTTGAGCTCGCCTTCTTCTGGCTTGATCATGCTCCTTCGTTTGTGTTATAATACTTAGCTCCTGTATTTTCGACTGCATACAAGGCGATACAATCTGTGCTCAATCTTTGAGGTTAATTTCGTTCTTTAACTTATTAATTTGCTCTTTGCTATCAAGTTTCTTCCCCTTTCTTAATGAAAATTATCAACCTGGAATTGATTAGTTTTGGGGTCGTTTGCTTCTGTCTCACCCTTTTCTTTTATGATAATTAGCTTCTACATTTTAGACTGCATATAAGACGACAATCTGTGCTCTATCTTTGAGATTACGTTCGATTTTACCAATATACTGTTTGTTATCAAGTTTCTTTGTCCTGGAATTGATCATTTTGAGGGTTGTCTGCTTCTGGCTTGAATGCGTTTCTTCATTTGTTGTATTATAATCTTATATTAATTCCTCTTATAAACATAAATGGACAATTTGTTGACAATCGGCAACTACAAAAACGAACCGCGGGGCTCGAATAATCATATCTCCTCTTCCCAAATTGTCAATTTTTGTTTAGAAGCTGAAGGACACTTAGGGAGAATTTACTGTATTAACCCTTTGTACTCTAGTGGCGACTCTGAGGCGCCATTAAAAATTGGTATAATATTTCTCAAAGTATTTGTAATAATATCAGATTCGTTTATATTAATCATTATTAAACGGTTGTTAATATTGTAAATATTGTACTCGAAAATAAGCTAAATTTCATATGCATAAATCGCAATAAGTCGTATAAAATAGAAATCATGAAACATCTTTTGGATTTCGAATTAAAATAGCTTCGAGTGCAAAAGGTTAACCCTCAACGCTCCAAGTACCAGCAATTATAATTAATATAAATATTATAATCAAAATTATATTACTTCTGAGATGAATAAAGATTGTTCTGAATGACTTTAATATTATTATTTACGCGTCAGTATAGCGTTTAAAATCTGACACTTAAAAACTTGCAAGTCGAAGTATGATAACAATAAGTTGGAGTTGCCGGTCGATATTCATAATTAAAAGTCGGAGCGTAAAGAGTTAACCAACCAATATCTCCTCGAATATTTCGAACACTTTGCCGAACACATTGAACCTAATAGTTTGTGATTGAAGTATGACGTCCGGTTTCGCGGCGATACCAGAGGAAACCGGTGCGGCACAAAGTGGAAACGTTAGTACGGTGTTCCGTCATATAATTCTATTTGGTATGCACAGTTCATCGGCGGTGGAAAGACACTAAATTCCGTTCGTTCCGCCGTTTATAAACGAACGTACGAGCATAAAAACCAACACCCGGCCCCGCTCGTAAGATCTCCAGTAAAGTTAGCCTTCCGCGACGGCCATCTTCCGCGTGTCGAAAGTACATTAGATTTAACGATACGCTGTACTTTCGTGCACTGTCATTCGTGGGACTTTTCCTTTTGACGAGCCCCGAGTGCCGTTGTAACGTTGGGAATTGATAGTGCTTATGCCTCGGTCGAAGTGGCGCTAGGATCGTCAAGGTGAATGAAGAATATGAAATTAGAGAGATATGATTCTGTGGAACGCGTTTCGACGCGAATCCGTGGGAAAATCGGATGCCGGCTGACAAATTGTCAATAGATCCTCAAATTATATTATCAATAATACAAACGCTGACAAATTGCCGATAAATTTTCGAATTATTTCGTAAACGCGTGTCGGTGGAACGTTGGACAAGTGCGAACGTACGCGTTTAGTATACATATACGTAATGGGTGTCCACGCTGACACTAGCCAGCGTTTTTCTTGCAAATAATGGACATTAGAAAGAAATGAAGAAGTAGAAATTTACACTGCTTTTTACAAACAATGTAACGGTGTCTGTATTTTCTTTTCATTTGTATTATATTGTCCGAAATGAAGGTGGCCTGACTGGAATTAACAGATAAATTGCAATGTTCTCAATTGTATCAATTTAATTGTTTATATATCATATTATTTACGTTATAAAATAATGCAAGGATACCGATTTCATTTAAATCTGAATTTTGCAAGATCGTTTCGCAAAAAAGTGGAATAAATTCCATACACGAACTAGAAAATTCCTCATGTAAAAATAGGGTAGCAATTGTCATTAATAGATTGCGGATTTTAATGCAAAATAAAGATCCTCTTCATCAATTGCAAGACAAATGAGCCGAGTATAATTTTATTTGTTATTGTAATAACTTTAATAAATTGAAATTAGTGCATTCTTGCCATAAATGCAAAAATCCGCAGTATAGTCATTAATTTTTCTTAACACTTCATCCGCAGCCAGTTTCGTAATGGCTCTTTTAAACAAATTATTCAAGAACAATAATAACCAATCCATCAAATTATTCAATTGCACTACAACTAACATGATGTAACAAATTCTTTCGAAATTGTTATATGAGAGAAAATCATCGAGCTCCCCGTAAACACAGTTTGTTAATTGAAAAGTCTATTGCGGTATATAAAGTGTTAATATCCGCGTCTTCTAGCAGTTTAAAAACGTGCGAACCCCATAAACGCATAAAGATGCGCAGTCTGATCACGATACACGGATGTTACACTGAAATAAAATTAGCAAATTTTGGGGCCCACTTGAAGGGGTGATATTCGACCCGTAGCTGGCCCAAAAGCTTAGGGCCTAAGCGAAAGAACAGATGACACGTACTGATTCGTTTAGTGTCCCAACCATTTGACACTTTTCGGAGAGGAAGTCCGTCACCGCGGGTACTTCCGAGTACGAGCCATCACTGGGGCACCACACACAGTCGAACCGTGTAAAGGGAAATAAATAAGTTCGTAAACGTTTTACGGTTAATTATCACCACGGAGGGCCGACAGTTTCACGTGACTGACCGGCCAGACGAACACGAGAATGCACGAGAACGAGGGAAAGAGAGAAAAGTGGACGAACTTCAGAGTGGGTGGCCGTCGTCTCAGATCCTAATCTTCTGGTTTACGGGGTCTTGTCCTTCCTTCCTTCCTTGGTGACTTTACCGCGTGTGCATCTCCCGCGACGTCGATCCTCTCGTTTTCTGTTTCTGAAATCGCGACAAGATTGCCTTCTTCTCTATTAAGACTGCAGCCTCGAGTGAACCGTTCGAACAACGATGATTCTCGGCTATTTTTTCGTAACGAAAAACGTCGATGAAACTTATTGTCACTTTTTCTATGTATTCTTTAACATTTCAAGATACATAAACATTGTTGTTGTTACATTTTATTCAGGTTTAAGAAAATAGTAGATCTTGGTCTCCGTGACCCTCCTGGTCGACGCTGTTGATCGGCGTGCAGCCTAGAATTATTCGATCTCAAACACGAAATAAAACGGAGTATATTTTATAATATAACCTAAGTCCTATTTTACAAAATGCAAAAGTAATCACAATTATTTTAACGTTAGGTTTACGCAGTTCGCCAAAATGGCGGGTCACTAATATTTTAAATTACGATTACGATTATTATTATCGTAAAGATACATTTATCAATTATTTATTTAATATATGTGTTACTTGTGGTAAATATTACAATAAAACTCTTTAAAAATCAGAATAAATGTTTTGTTATTACTGTTATAAACTAATATAGAACAGCTGCTGTTTTTGTGTGTTTTTTTTCATTTAGTGATCGGTAAATCTAGTGTAAGAATAATTAAAAATTTTACATAGAATAATAATGTAAATAATTTGCTTACATGAGCAAATGATTTTTCTTGCATTTCATTTCCCAGGTAGAAATTTGTCGAACAAAAGCTTGATGAAAAACAACGGAACAATTGAAAACCTTTGAGCATTTATAACTTTTCAAGGCTGAACTGTTCATAACTATCGTTATTAATTATACCATGTGGTAGCTAAATTATTACGTTGCCTTCACTTTCCGCTATGACAATTTGTATCAACAAATTACACTAAGCCGAATAAATTACTTCTATATTGTGAAATCTCTGTAGGCTCTGGATCGACGGACATGTTAATTTCACTGTCGTTGCGGTGAAAGTGAATTTCGTCTGCGAAATCGACCATGGTGTCCGGTGACTAACATGTAGGTGAGAGTGATTTTGGTTCAGATTAAATTAATCTCTTATTGCAAATAATTCAATGAAAAATATTTACACAATATGTGTAAACACTTGATATGGACAAATATTAACTTGTTGATTTTTATTTACTTTATCACAAGGATTCCAATCTGTGAAATATAAACGTTCATTGCACAGTTCAATTTAATTGCTATAGACAGACTACGGATTTAATACATTTATTATAGGAATGATTTAGTGAAATACTAAAGCAATACAGCCATTAGAACAATTTAAAAATATTCCTACATTGTACTATATTTATTGAAATCGTCAAAAGAAGAAATACATTTAAAATTTTTATTTTCCATAAAGATTCGTATTTTAGTTACAAATAATTTATCATAATTAATTGATAACCAAATTTTGTAAAATATTCATGTCACACGAATTTGTCAGTTTCCAGTGTCAAATGTAGAACATAATTAATTTACTTATTCAAGTTACATTTAACTTTTCCATATAAAAAAATCCATGTTTGCATATGACTGGCTTATTTTTATATTAACACCAGAACTATAAAACTAGTCAAAATGATTGATATCTTCTTTCACAGTTATCGAAATTATAGAAACGTTTATAGAAACATTATTATTACAATAGATTAATATGAGAGACATATGGATACAATATATTAATATAATAATTTAATTATTACTATAATAGAAATCGCACGAAGTTTGAATAAATCGAATTTTTCTAGTTTTTATAAAATATACGTTCATCGCGTATAGATGGTTCCAATATTATGAAACATTACTAAAGACAAGGGAATTAAAATTTCGAATGAAGCGAAACGAAAGAACGAATAGCCTTCGAAAAATAAAGAATGAATAATAACAAGCTACTAAAAAAAGATTTCACCGGGGGTGGTACGAAGTGCATTGAACACAAGGGTTGGGTTACCAAAGAAATTTCTCTTTGTCGGTTCTAGTTTCAACATGTCGTGTTATTACTCTCGTGTAATTAAGGTTGGTGACAGGTGGTAGGCGCGGCACTGATAGATGTGAGTGACGTGGTTAAGTATCAATTAATTGACAGAGCCTGAGATAAATTGATTTATGACAGTTTCGCCGTTACGCCGCTTCCATTGTTCGTTCTTCCCCCCACCGAGCCTTTACAGATTACGTTTCTATTGCCTTATAATTTACGCCGGAGGAAGACGGGACACGTGAGAACAAGATGGAAACGATGGATCGTGTTACACGTGTAATTACACTAGTTACAATTCTTAAGCGTACGTATAAAGCATGTCGCTGTCATAGACAGCGTAACATAACTCGCATCCGAGTGCAGCGAATTCTATTTCGGCTTTAATGTGTCTTCTATTACACGATGCATCGTTCTGATAATACAAACTTCTTATTTTCCTGCTACGCGTGAATGAAAATCTACTGGGTGCACTCGTAGTTAATCATTCTTGATTAGCTTTTTGATATAAATGCCGAGCTCTGACAAACGAGTTTAACGTAACTGGGCTGCGGATATGATGCATTTATGGCAGAAATAGAGAGGGGAATTTTGGGATAGTGGAAGGGTTAAAAGAAACTGAGAATGTTGATCTACGAATTTCATCTGATTAAAATTATTTAAGGAAGATACATAGTTGCTTTTGGCTCCTATGTCCTGCTACTGATGCAAACAATTTTTATTTTCCATAAAAATCCACAGGGTAAACATAACATGTTGTAACATAGATAGAAAATCAATAAGTATAAAAAATAGTTGTCTTTAATTTATGCGGAGTTGCCGATTAATAACAATAAACATTCGGAGCACTCCCTTTGCATCATACACATATAATAGACATACATTGTGCTGATTGTATTCCATTAAAACTATCTTCATGCAAAATAAGATTTTGTTAGTATGATTAACAAAAATTGAAATTAAATAGTAGTCAGCTTCTTTTATGAATAATTTTTGCATGGTAATGCAAAAAGTAACATTGTGCCTAATTGTATTGTGTGTCTTATTTTATTTCTCACTTTTTTGCTCTTTACACGAATGAATTTAGCAATTCATAGTTTTATTTATAAGTTTGATGTGTTTATCATATTTTCTAACATAATTGAGTTGTATAACAATATTTGTCTGCTAGAGTATACATGTTACTAGTTTCTTAGCACAAGAATATATGAAAAAGAATAAGATGGAGGTTATGCGAGACATTATTTCCTTCTACAGTATTTTCGGAGCATTATAGTCTCGCAATGGGTGTAACGATTGTAAAGGGTGAGTATGATCTACAAAAGTATCAATTTTTAGTGCAAAATCTGTACCGGATACACTTAGTCTACGTCGAGTATACTCGTCGCAGTTTAACCTCTCAAAGCTGGGACCACATAAAGAAATATTTCAAGTTTAACACTCTAACTATCAAAGTGATTGAATATTTCTACGAGAAATTTGTTGACAAACATCATTCAAGAATATTTTATAACAGACATTATACGAAGTTCGAATAAATAAAACTTTACTATTATTACGAAACAACCCACATTAGTCGCGTTTAGGGCTCCCTAGTTCTAGCATTAACACGAATTATTGAGGTTACAAAATGTTTACACTACGTTCCCCCTATTTCTCCCTTATTCTATTCTTATCCAAGATCATCGCTTCATCAAATTTCTATCAGAAGTTCTTTTTATTCCGTTAAAAAGTTCTTGACTCTGACACAATTACGCCTCCTCAACCCACTACGCGCAGTCGTTGAGGATGAAAAATTAATAAAGCTCTCGAACGCGATAAACCGTGTAGAAAGTGAAGCAATACCGACATTTTTATAAAAATCGTGGCCTGCGCGCTGCTACCAAAAGCGTAGAGCCGATCGGCAAATAAAACCAGCCGAGTTCACTGTTGTTCGCGAGCACGGTCGGTGGAAAAACGCGCGAAACTACCGCGCGGGCCCCCGTGTAGGCCGAGCAGATGCATAAAAGAGTCGTTTGCTCGGAAACGAGACCTACCGAAGACGCGGGCAGACGTCGTTAACTTGGCCGATGGTCTGGGGCATTTCTGGTGGACAATGAGGCGCGACAGGTACGAAATCGCGAGGGCGAGGAAAGAACGAGGGAGGAGAGAGACGCGGTTGTCGCCGTTTGAGGACCACGCAAGACCCATTCTGGCCCGGGTGGTCGCCCGTCAATCTGCTGCTCATGCCGCTTTCGGCGCAAATATCCTCCAAGGATGTACTGGGTCCTCCCTCTCCCCTCCCCACGCGGCTTTTTTACTTTCTTTCGGCGCGCGACGCACGTAACGGGCCCGGGCCGGGGATCCGAGGACCCGGGGACCCGGGGACCGTGCCCGTCTCTGCCTCGCCACGCACCATGGACCCGAGGAGAAAAGGTAATGCGGCGCAGCGAAGGCGAACGAAGAAAGCCGGACGTGTTGCTTCGCTGTTTCCCAATCTTCTATGAGGACCACCTTGGACATCCTCGCTCCTTTTTTTCATTAGCGTGCAACTGCTTTCGGTTTCTTGGTGGACGATGCGTCCATGTGCATTTATCGCGAATGCAAATTCGTTAAATACAGTCATGGACAAATATTAGGTTGGAAACTATGAAACGGTGCGCTCGATATTTTTATTTTTAAATTTTAAAGGTATTCCTCTCACTCATTTTGTAAAATTTGTTCATGTTTG
>CM052165.1:1124110-1148337 GCA_028455555.1 Augochlorella aurata
AAGAAGAGAAATACGCAAAGGAAGGAGGAAGAAAATAAGAAGAAAGATGGGAGAGGAAGAAGTTGTCTCTTTAAGAAGAGGGCACTGCCGACACGTCTCGCCTTCTAAAACCGTGTCCCCCGGCCGGCTTATTCAGCGGAGGATTAGCGGAATTAATAAACGTAAACCTTTTAACCTAACGCCGCGACGGTGCCGATAAATTCTTATTTATATTATAATCGGGCGACGAGAGGCAACGTGTGGGGACCACGAGCCACCATTATGGATGTTCCGGCGCGTCATCGGTTCGTAAACCTGTTGAATAAATTCCAACGTGGCGCTTCGTCGTTCTAAGGTCGAAATTACTCGTTAGAAGAGAGGAGCTGGCTCTTGCCGCCATCTTGGTGCGCGCGACGCGACGTGGTGCGACGACACAGTGCGTAAATATGCTCCGATTACCCGGCGAGCGATGAAAGGGCCAAGACGTTAAGGGGTATGCGATCGTAAAGGGGGACGGGACGGTTTCGCGGTGGTCGATACGGGAACCGGACGACGCAGATTTTACGGTTATCGAGCTCGATTCCAGTTAGCCGGAAAAATCAAGGCCTCCGAGCCGAGATTTTAGGCGTTTACGTGAAACATGAGACGCCGAGGTGTGAATACGGACGCTGCCGATCACACCGTCATTGTAGTCGGGAGATCGTACGGAGATCTGATACCTGGAAATATGATTGCTTCGGGAATGGTTGGGTTTATGCAGTTGACAATTTTTTAGTGTCGCGTGGGAGGTAGAATTATTTGTTCGCATTTGAGGCGGATTTTAGCTAAAAACCAACTAGACTAGATTTTCCAGATGAAAATTTGAATATATGCGATTTATGTGCAAGTTATTTTTCTAACTAAGTTTTTTCATCATAAAAAGATTGTTTCCTTTTTATGAAGAAATTATCGAATTGAAAAATCAGCACTCAATTCACTTCAACATCGAGCACACAAGCTGCAGTAAAAATGGTAGCTCGAAAACTTTATTATTGTTCGAGTTATTTTATTTCAAATGATGGATAAAAGATAGAGAGAAAATAATCAAATTTTGATTTTATTCGACGTATAAACACCCAATCGATTAAAAATTCATTTAAAAAGTATTTATACTGACAGACATCTTGTATTAATATTGCAACAAACTAAGAAAAATATTTCAAGACTTGTACAACACTACATTTGTGTATTTGGAGTACTTAAAAATATTATAACATTTAACTAATAATTAATCACAGTTATGAATCTATTTTTTTCTTTTTTAATAACGAAGAAAAATCTATAAAATGTGATGATTAAGTTGTTTAAAAAGTTATCCATTTTATATCCGTAAATCTATTAAAGATTTGATGTTTAATTATAGTTGGATCAGTACTGAGGTTTGAAACCAGCATTTCAATGATAGTAGTGTAAAATTTACAGTTTAGCGAATTCTAAAATACTATAAATAAACTACTTAAAAAGCTTCGCCGAAACGGTAAAATAAAAATAAAGCCAAGGTATTGTTATTTTCAGTTCTCTGCGATAAAAATCCGAACAAATTGGTACGCAGTTCTCTCCTATCATAATTTAATTTGCAGGAATATATTTTACCATAAACACCCACAGTCTGGTGATGACTAATAATTAAAAAGTAGTCGTGCTGACCAGCTGTCTTTCAACCATGTTCACACTTTCCGCTTCCCGGCGTAGGTGTCTACTTTAAAATTCCTGGAGGGATTTATATAATCACGATGCGTTTCGGAATCTGAAAAGAGGTGGAGAGAGGGAAAGAAAAAAGAGGAGAGGAAGAAAAAAGGGAGAAAGAAAAAGAAAAAGATTGAGAGAGAGAGAGAGAGAGAGAGAGAGAGAGAGAGAGAGAGCAGTGTCGCATGAAAGAAATGAATAGAGACGAGGCATCGGGTTTCACGAGGTCTTTAAGTCGATCCATGAATCGCTTCTGACACCAGCATTTTAGAGAAACAATCACAGTGAGACCTCGAGATCTTTTCTCTTTGTCTGGAGTTTGCTCGGCATCTTTATTAACACCCAGACGTCGATGCTCGGATCCATTTTGACCTCGATTATTACTTGACTAAGGCTTTTGTTATTCTCTAGTTTCTAACGATTAATTAAAATTTACACACCGACTGTTAAGGTCTAAACTCCATTATAACAAAAGTTCCTATAACAAGAACTCCCCTAAAACGCGCTAAAAATGTTTCGTGTTTTTATATAACACGATTTTTCGTACAACATGCTATATAGGACGGATCATTTAACTGCTTAATTTAAAAAATGCTATATCTACTTCAATAAGTAATAGTAAGCACTTGATCGTAATGGAATTATTTCATTGCCTCAATGACAATGATACATCACTTCAACGTTTTAAGAAATAGCCTACAATTAAAAATCTATTTCTAAAATATAATACCGAAATTATTAAAATATATTAACGAAATTCATTAAAAGATAATATGTTCGATATAACGTTCTATGACGTTTTCAGTTAATTTACTGAAATAATTACCAGGAAATAAACGTCCTACGTTGTTGATACTATTATCAGTCACCTATAAACAAAATTAATTTGTATCATCGATAAAAGTGGAACAATAAAACGTTTTATTTACAATTAAACAAGTACACGTCAATACTACTATACTTGGAAAGCCATTATTATAAATACTATTCCGTGGAATATTATTATTTAAGGAAATATTATTTTCTTATATTAATAACAAGATACTAGTTATTAACTACTATTTCCCATTAACTACTATTTCAAAAAAAATTTCACCAAATTCTGTATCACATGAGAAAATAAAAAGATTTATAGCGTATTTACTATTTCGAAAATCTAATTTACCCCGACCTTGCACCTACAATTCAGTTATCAGAATGGTCGGCAATAAACAAGCCGGTAGTGTTCTCGTCGTGGAAGGTCCCCGAAAGGTATCCACGATTTTAATTAATAAGGGCACAATATACCTGACCGTCGGATAAGGGGCCCGGTGATGAATCAACGGCGTAAATTATCGAGCGGCGTTATCTGGATGTACTATTGGCTGTTCAGGATACCTGCTCTCGTCCACACTCCCCTAAGCATTCACACGTAAAATTACGTTATCTCCGGGTTTCTTGGGAGGCGAAAGATACATCCCGAATAGTACTCGGATACAGGTAGATAGATCGTCGTACGGGTACGTAGAGGCGCGCGTAAAACGATCGAGAGAACCGGCAGGATCGCATAAACTCTCGAGATTTAAGCGGCCCGAGGGCTCTCAGACGAGGAAACCATCTTCCACTTCGACCACCATGGCTACGCTCTTAGGCCGGCTCGCCTATGGTTAACAATGTTTCACCTGAAAGGTGAGCTAAATGTCACGGGCCGGCGACCGTAATGCTTTTAAGCGGAGATATTGAAAATGAAATCGTGAAAATAGTATTTCAATTATCGCGCGCCGCAGCCGCAGCCGCGACGCGACGGCCTGCTTTATTCGTGGGAGTTCCCGGCGACGCGGCTATGCCAACGTGCAAATGTGGTGAGCGGGAAAGAGTACGATACAAGGGCCGACGAGGTTTATTAGGAAGTCCGCTGCGCCCTGTCCCGCTTCAATGACACCGTTTCGCACCTAACTCGGACGTTATTACACACGGAAGTCTTGAATCACTGGATTCCTGAAGAGCTCGTCGTAAGGCGCCCCACACTGTGTCGCGTAATCTACAGAACTCAAATACCTGAAATGTTTAATTCATATTATCTTGTGTCGCAAAGTGTTGGCAAAGGTGCGTAGATTGTAACGCAACCCACAATATTTATTGAATTTGCTAATCTGTTGCCAAAACTGCTGTTACAAGGGTGTCCCGAATTACGATGCATTTTCACAAACCACTATCATTGGCAGAATGGCCATGCTTTTAATTTGAGTTTCACAGATTTTTTAAATATTGCCAAATTGTATAAACTTATTCAGTTCAATGTTTATCAACTTAGATTAGACCTTACATAAAATTAGCAAACACGATCTCCTTGATTTTTTATATGCTGATTCACGAAACATTGAATTTGCTTAAAAAAATAATTAGTTTTAAAGGTTGGGACATTTTGTACTTTATTGTTGAGGCTTCAAACTACTATTTAAAACAAAAAAGAAATTCGATCTTTTCAAATTTTCAACGCGTCTTAGCTCCTTAAGCCGTTGAAAAGACATATGCAATTTTTTAATCGAAATTGAACCGTGAATAATATTATATAAATATATTTTGATATTAATAATGACGCCTATGTGCGTCATCTAATAGTAACGTCTTAATTGTAAAATCAAGATAATTTGTTTAGTGAAATATAAATTGAAACATTAATTAATAAGAATCAATAAAAAAAAGGATGACAGAGTACTTATTATCAGTGTTATACATTTCAATGTTTCAATTAATAATATATAATAATTTTAATAATAATTTTATATATAGTAAATAGTATCAAATAATAAACAACATGTAATATATAATAAAAATGGAAGATTTAGATGGAAGAAGTCCCCTTTGCCTTTTGAATACGCTCAGCTAATTTTTCTATTGTAAACTATATTCTAAAAGGTGAGGCAAATGTCGACTGAACATAATAGGGTGTATAAAAGATAAAGCGAGGGGAATATATTGCGAGTGTTCACAAGATTGCATAATATAAAGAAAACACGAAGCACAAGTATATAAATATCGACAAGTACAGAATAAATTAAATAATTGTAGCAATGAACTATTGAATTATTATATTATATACGATTTTTAATGGCAAGCAACGTAATTTATTTATTAGAGTAATATATTTCTTAAGATTGCCTACATTATTGTTTCTTTGATTCTTTAACTGTAGTTAAAATATCTGTCTAAACAATAAAAAGATCGTGCAACAAGAGTTACTAGAAAATATTTTAATAGTACAGAACAATGAAATATTTAATATTGCATTATTATGATATTTATGTACTTATAGCAATCTCTGATAAATGGACTATAAATAAACAATGAATTTTTGAAGTTTCATATTAAATACAGTTTTGTATGGTTACAATAAAACGTTTAAAAATTGTTACGCGACGTAAAATTATGTTTACTATTTTATAAATTATTGTCATATTTGTGGATCTGCATAAACATTTGCCATCTGCATGTCAGAGTTAAAGCAAATCAAATCCTATAATTTACGAACATTACTTTTTAATAGCTAATTTTACATCTAGAAAGCATCCCCTGTTTATACGTAAAAGTCTGTAAACGAACATTTCACAGTAAAGAGAGTAAGTTACTATTGTACCAAACCACATTCGTGTCTAGTACACAAGGTACCGCATAAAATATTGTAAAGAATTTAATCAACCTATATCCATTTAGTTTTTCTAATATCCGGAATTATTATTTGCTTCCTTTACTACTCTCTTTAACGTACAGCAGAAATATACAGTAATCATATAT
The DNA here is from genome assembly GCA_028455555.1 of Augochlorella aurata. NCBI lineage: Eukaryota > Metazoa > Arthropoda > Insecta > Hymenoptera > Halictidae > Augochlorella > Augochlorella aurata. The sequence goes on from CM052165.1 coordinate 1,129,589, forward strand.
TTTGCTAGTAATTTTATTTGACAATTAATTGAATATAATTTATAGTTATGTCTCTATCTGTAATTGCAGTGTATCGCCAGGATAAAGGAAATCCCATTAAATTACTAATAAAAATACTCGCATACTTGAAAAATTAACGGTACACCTTTCATTCAGAGCTTAATCGAGCAACCATTTCTCGAAACAAATTCTCTTTCCACGAATTTATCCGAAATATTTTTCGATCGAAGAATCTATTCGAGTAAAATCGCATTCGAAAAATATTTCGAATAAATAATTAAAATTATTAACAGAAGAAGTCAATTTCCATTTATCTCTCTTATCTTGCAAATAATGCGCAAACATTTTATTTTGACTAAAAACGCACAGTTGACATAGTCATTAATAGATATTTATACAAATGGTAATTGTCATATGTCAAATTACAAAAGTTGTAATTTTCCCTTGTCTATTAAAAAATTACTCACTGCAAAAAGAACAGAAAGATTCGATTAGACCTTATTAATTTATACTGTTTTCAGCATTTAAAATGTTTTCAGCAAATAATAATTAATTAAGCATCGTTTTCCAAAAATCGCGAGTTGAATGTTCGAACAGTTGTCAAGGCCACTGTACTACAAAGTGTCCGTAGCGCATGGAAGGTTAAATGATGTTATTAGTCAAGCATCGTCTCGAACTACGCAGTCCATTGCGGGATAGCTTAATAATAAAAATGATTTGATCAAGCACGTTTTCCGAGTTATCAGCAGGATGTACATATAAAAGCCGTGGAGGGTTAAAGGATCTCCGTAGACTGCGCACGGCTCCTTCGTAAAAAGACAATGGTTCGTGGCCGGTCGAGCCTCTTAAGTGAGTTTATGCACAGGACGAGCCGCTTGTCACGGTGAATATATTCACTGTACTGACTTAAGAGGTTAACTATGCCCGGCGATATTTCAATAGGAGGCGAAGCAAATATCATGTTCCAGCCCAATCTCGCGATGGAGCAGCGAGAGAATAAACTGTAAAAGGTGTAAATCAATGAAGTAATGTAACGAGTAGAGGCGGAGGGATATATTGGTAACGTAATAAGTAGTCGGATCGTATGTACGTCGGCGACGAGCTTTAGGCTCCCTTCACACGATTCGTATTTCCGTGTTCCGGAGAGTTTAGTGTTCCCCGTGAAAAGTACATTTGTTACGTGGCACTGCACCGGGCATTGTCAGTTAATAAATTGGAGGTTGCGAAACCTCGAAGGAAATTGCGGGGTGCTGATATTTATGATATACTGTGAACGGCGAAGGGAAAGCCAGGGTAAGTGTATCAATTACTGCGCCCATTAAAGTGGCGTCCGGAGTTTTCGAAGCTTTTTTTACCTATATCGCACTTTTTCAAACATTTAAATTACATTTTGTTGCACGCATTGTGCAGTAATTGATGCACGCATCGAAGAAAACGTGATAACAAAATTCAGTTATAGCGCTCAGTAATGAAGACAAGACGTTTTGTTTCAACTACTGAATTACTTTAAATAAGAAAATATATTTAAGAAGTCGATCATATTATTGTTTTCCGTAATTTGGTCGAGTTTTATAAATATAATAGTTTGTTTTTTAATTTTATAAGGCATCGTTTTCGTATTTCTCTATCTTTGTTTACAACGTGTTTCTTTTAACAAAATTAAAGCAGGAACGCAACAAATCATTATTTTGGTTAGTTTTGATTCTGTTACGAAAATTACAAATCATCTTTATATTTTATGAAAATTGAAATGGAAACTACTTTCGTTAATAATTACCAAAAATTATCTGTTGTAAATTGCGTTTGGGTCAAACTAATCCGAGTACAAGGATTGATTGTTATTATTTAATTTTTATTAACATGAAGCATGTATTAGTCTGAAATGTTTATATCAAATAAAACAGTATGCATAGAGTACTATTTACTAAAATTTAAGTATAGCATGGTATCGAATTATAATTCGATACCAATATTATAATACTAATATATTAATACATCACAAATTTCGGAAATAATGATCCCAGGCTTGTGTTGAATTAAAAATCATAATATTATATCAGATGGACAATTTCGAAAATTTAACATTTGTTCAATAATGATTCGGAACAAGTTTCATAGAGATACATATCGTCAGTTTAACGAGAGATGAATGAGTTCGCCGACAAACAGTAGCCGATGTACCATATAATAAGCCACTTACGTTGAGAATGGTAACGTAGCATAATACAGATGACTAGCAACAATGCAAATTTGCATTTGCTATGCATCTAGGACGACTGATATAACCGTTTGCTTATTCTTTTCACCGTATGATATAATAGTCAGACTCAATTTACATTGTACTTATGAAATGTACCTAATAAGATGAACTTTTTTTTATATATCTGCTTCTTTTCCCGCAAATTATAGTAATTACAGTACAAGTTTTAAATTAATGTCTTTCACGTATCCCAATAGACAATTGTTGATGAAATGCTTCGAGTTTAAAGAAACACTATGACTGAACAATAAAAATTATATGCAATCTTTACAGGGGAATATTGAATTTTTGAATATTAATTTGAATATTGAAAAGCACTGTTCGACTTTCATTAACACACTTTCTAAAAAGTAGATTTATTTTTCACTTTATACAAAAACAGATCGTAAAGTAGCACTGTCGACTAAATTAAAAAATCAAAAAGATATCTTAGTATTTTTACTAATTTTCCACAAGTAGGTTAGAACTCTACAATGTTCGCAAATCTTTTGTCTGATCATTTTATTAGATTTGAAATTATAGTAATATTTCATAAGAAATTATTACTTTGCATTATTATATGTCTATATTATTATATACTATAGTATTATCATCAAATGTTTACGGACTATTAAGTAGTCATCAGTAAACGGAGTGTTTATTTAACACTCCAACAAATGTTTTCTGTACACTAAAAACAACAGCGACAATAGCGATTTCTCCTTTTATTTACTTCTTCTATCTCATGGGATTACATATACACAAAAATCCTAAAATAACACTTGATAATATAAGCTATTGATAATAATATTTTACTAATGAATTAAGTACACAATATCATTTAGGGTATCCACAAAATAATGTTGTCAAAACAGTACAATGTACAGGAATATGAAAAATCTCTAGAAATACCATTTCTCAAAATCCAAAAGCTTTTCAGTAGAAAAATACCAGCAGGCCAAATGTTAACCTTTTCCTGACGAGTATACTCGTCGCGAAGAAATTGGAAACATTATATATATTACCACGAGTATATTCGTCAAGACACCTACCTGGTTAAGAGTTCCGAATTTTTATGTCAGTCGAGATTCTGTAGCGAAGAAGATGGCAATGGTGTGAACCGAGCCTAAGGGCAGCTGGGACGCCGTGCACGCAGATGCGTGAAATAATAAAATAATGAAACATAGCGAACCGGGGGTATATATCGGTAATATAATAAGTAGTCGGATCGTGTACGCGTCTCTGAAAGGGGAGAGGGAAACGTTCGGAGGAAGCCTTCAAGATTTTACAGTCGTTTTCTATCGATATTACAGCAGTCCTCCGTTATCTGGAAGACGTAATATCGTCATAACATGCGGGAGCATTTTTCCTACGAACGAATGCCTTTTCGAGAATTCCACGCGCGTGTCTTTTGCGCGATAGTTGCATAGAGGGGTGGGGGGAGGGAGAACGGTGGTCCGTTTGTCTCTCAAGGGGATTTTTGAAATTATCCTCTGCCGTGTAATTTGAAACTGCGCTGGTACATGTTGCAAAATACTCGACGCTTTCTGCATTTCAGCTGCGCTAGAAATTTTACTCCCAGCTATGCTCGAAAAGATTTAGTCTCGAGATAAGCTCCGCTGTCTTTACCCGAACGCTGGTAAACGGTCGAAGTAAAAAGTTATCTTGCGCTGTGAAAGGGTGGGAATCTCTGTGAAAATTGTTCGCAATCCTTGGTTACAGGAGAGTCATTCTCCTCTGTAAGATCATTTTCATACGTCCTGAAACATAAGACAATCGTGGTGCAGGTATGGCGAGTGTGAGGACTGCAAAAGCTTATGCATGTAAATTCGAACTTTTATTTCCAGGTTGGAAACGAGAAATTGTAGAAGAAGGCAGCAGTTAGTGGTACATTCTAATAAACAAACTTTAATTCTAAATTACTTCTTCCTTATTGATTTTATTTAGAGTGCATTAAGTGCATTGATTTTATTTAGAGTGCATTAAGTGCATTGATTTTATTTAGAGTGCATTAAGTATATCAATAATATTTATAGTGTATTGAGTGTAGCTATTTTATTTATAATGCATGAAGTGCATCAATCTTATTTATAAAGCATCGCCTTGAAAAATTTTTATTTTACATAGAAATTTGTAGTATAATTATGATAATGTATTCATATCTTTTATCAATGGGTATTATCAATAGGTATAATGAGCACAAGTTACACTAAACAAAATTTAAAAAAATAAATTGATATCTGGAGATTTACATGCGTGGAAAAATTTGTAATTTTTAAAATAATATTAATCAATAGCGTGGTATAAATTATATTTTGAAATTTTTCCGTAAATTTCATAATATTTGAGATACGCGACGAAATAGATTTTCACCCCCAAATCTGTGAATCATTTTCACAATGATTCTTTCCCAATGGCAATACTTGCCTCAAACCAATACGTGTCTCATATTTTTACAAATTCTATATTACTAAAAAATCCATAAATATCGATATGCCTCAATTACATTAAATAATACAGTCAAGTAATTTTCTTTATTAGTTAAAAATATTTCTGTCTAACTTGTAAAACAATATCCTGCAATAGCACTTTGCACTCGAAGTTATATTAACTCCAATAACAAGACATTTCTTCAGACCTACAGTATTTTTATTTCAGATAATTTTCTTGCATTTTATGCATATGAATTTGAACTCATTGGCTGATACAATTTCCACATTGTTTAATTATTTTTCAAATATAAACAAATAATGTAAAGATTATTTTGAAAAAGAACATGGTATTTTCAATGAAGCCTCGGGGTATCGAGTGCAGACGGTACAGATTTAAATTTGCATAAACGCAAGTTGATTGAATCAGACAGAAGAGAATAGAGGAAACTGCGCTGACAAGACGCCGAAAGACTGAAGAAGGGTCAAGTGGTAAGCCGTCATAAACTTTTCAAACAGCCTTCACAGTACTTACAGAAACTAATACGCGTGTTTCGTTTGAGTTACTCCTCCGCTGTTCTCCATGGTTCATACATTTCGCGTTCACTCCCCAACGCGTTACTAACTCGGTCATTTAGCAGGCAAGAAAAGGCGGAACGAACGGCAACGACGAAAGAAAGGGAGAGGAGGTTGGAGCAATTAGAGAGAAACAAGAGTGGCGCCGCGTGCCCGCTCGACTACCTTCCTTCTTTTGCTTCCCGTGTAATGATACTTCCTGCCGATCTCGTTTCGAATTACATCGAAATCGCAAATTAATAATCGTAGAGTGCTTAAAAGCTGGTCATAATGATTTTATTCGTTTCTGTAAAAATTAAAGTACTTAGAAATAAAGCAATGCTATAATTTATTAAAATTTTAAAAAATATCACAGCGTATAAATCATCTTTAAATGTTTATAAATATTACATATTCGTTCATATTATTTTACTCTAATACAAATCTTCTTTTGTAATTAGAAGTCTCATGAGTTAATTAACGGACTTTATGCACTTATAAGAAAAATGGTAACGCGAGGTATAAAACACGAAGAACATCGGGAGAAGAAAAGGACGCGGACGTGTTATTTTTAAATAATTAAAAATATTAAGAGGCATCCTTTTGATAGCATTGGAACCATGGTGCCCAGAGAAATAAGCTGGATTTCAGGCTGAAGGAGTGGGGGTAGGTAACGTGACGCGGCGGTCGCATAGGGACATCCGATTGCCTCCCATTCCGCCGCCTAACGTTACTTACCCCCACTCCTTCGACTCGAAATCTAGCTTACTTTTCTGGCTACTATGATTGGAACTCACTTTTCAATATGATAACTAGACTAAAATAGTAAGAAGATTAAACGAATTTTAATATATTGATGTATTATTTCGAATTGATTTTTTATTTTGCATAAAAATTCACAGCTTAGTGATAGCATTCTGTACGAATTGTTTAAAACGTAATGTACTTCGCCGAATTATTGGTAATCTTTTAACATCATTAATCACAAAGCTATAAATAAGTAGAACATATAATATTTAAGGAAAATAAAGTACACACTTACCTGAAAGAATTCTGCGAAGATGAATGCTGGCATAATTTCCTTGCTGCATATAAAAATCATTAATTAGTGCACAGCAATTTAGAAACCAGTTAAGGGAGAAACAGTAGCGCAACAATTCTTTAGTTTTAACAAAACAAAACGCTTCTCGAGCAAATTAAATAAAAGGAAAGGTATATTTGACGATTATATATTTTTATTAAACAATACAAAAATTTGATATTTTACACGAGATCTTTTTAAGTCGACTTTTGGCCAGTTTTATGATGCCAAATGTTCCACTATGCGTCGGCAAAAACTGTCAACCGTTTCGGTAAATAATTTTATTGCAACGGGAACAGGTTTCAGACGTGTGACGACTTGTTAAAAGCTTATCGTTTATGGTTGTTTTATTGACCAACGTGAGCGGACGTCTACCGTAATTTTATACTAAAACAATCCGGCTATTTGCACTCTGTTTACATGAACTAATTCTGTCGCGGTATCCAGAATGTGTTGCTAAGCTTTTGTTAATCCCTCCGCATCCGAGATATCTTGTATCTACATGATAGAACGTGCGAGATATCTCGTGGAACATTCGAAAATTATTGAAAAATAAACGGATTACATGAAATGTTTGATGAATTTGCAAGACATGATATTATATGTCTCTATGTATAAATGCTCTCGCTCCTTCTATACAGTAGTGTGCATAATTATAGACTCAAAGTAATTTTTACATTTTTGTGATTATATTTGTATATTTTTATATTAGATATAATAGAAAATAGTAATATACAAATACAGTTTTTGATTTTGATTTAAGTATCAATAAAAATGTTAAATAATGTTAAATAATGTTAAGTATTTTACTTAAAATTTGTACAGCTTTTCAGAATTTATATTAATGTTTTTATTTTTTGAAATAAATAGAACCGTTTACTTTATACAATTTTATAACTATGTCTAAAAAATCAATGCAACATATCATTAAGAAGTGAAACCACGTTAAATAGATATTTGCCACTGATGATGTTCGTGCGATGGTTACATTATTTATGGCGACAATTGTAGTCGTATAAACGCGTAACCTACTATACCTAATTTCAGCACCAAACGGCGACCGCAAGTTGTAACATATGACGAGAGATCGCTTATGCGACCGACCATGATCCCCTTGAAGCTGTTCCTGAATATCCTTTAGACAACGACGATGGCAATGGCTGCTCTTTGTAGCGTATACTTGCGGCTCGCCGCAAGAAAAAGACTCCGAAAGATTGCGGACAATGTATCATAAATAAGATTCACGATTTGTCTTTTTGCAAAGAATACAGTGTGCCATAAATACATGCATCGAACACAGTTTTGCATAACTCGCCATTCTGGGGTACAAAATCGAGCGCAGGAAAGGAACTGTGATGCTTTCAGCGGTCTTAATTTTCTGAGAATCTTTAATGAAAATTGTTAATCAACGAGAATGTCGCACAAATTTCAGCAACTAATTTTTGCATTATCTCGACAAATCATGTTTGGACAAACGTAATAATAAATAATGCGTTCCTAAGAAGATTTCGAAAACCGCAGGTGTCTCCTAAGGATTAGATTAAAAAGGATATAAAAAGATAAACAAAAGAGACATAAAACGATTTTTTAAGATTGGAAATTTGACGTTTTTTAATTTTAGTTATTTTTTGTTACATAGAAAGTATTTGATATAGTTTCACAATGTTTAGTCCTGTATAAGGAAAATGCAAACTTTTTTTCAGGAAGCATCACTGAAATAGACATCACTTGAGGATTGAAATAGTCAACCCTTTGCGCTCGAGGCTATTTTAAACAATAATCACATTTTTCTTTAAATATAAACCAACACAATGGTGTAAAAAGCACTTTAACCCTTCGTTCTCGAGGGCTCCGCTACGGAGACAATGAAGATCAATTTCAAGTGGCTCCGTTCCGGAGCCCTCGAGTACTAAAGGTTAAGTCTCCTAATTGCAACCGAGACTTTTTAACCTACGTCTTGCGAAATCCTAAAACTCCAAATATCCTACAAACTGAACCAAGAAACCAGTCGCCAAAGCAAGGGCTAAGCTTAGGGGGTAAAACAGACTCGATAACGAAACAATGACTTGTACTCCTGGTTCCATGACAGAAAGTGTGGAAGGATCAGTATCAGGATCAGGAGACTAGCAAAGCAAGCGTAAAGGGGTCGAATCCGTAGGGTACGAAGCGGCAAAGGAGGAAAAGCGAAGGAAGAAGGTGGAGGAGGCTGAGTTAAAGGCTCATACACGTGGGCGAGTATGAGCTTGTGTCGCGCGAGTCACCAGTCGGTTGCCCAGGGCGTCCTGTCGTCCGTCATCCTGTCCGCCCGTCCGTATTTCGTGGGCTAGTACACTGCCAAACGAGCGCAGGCGCGCGCGCACGCGGGCCTGCTCGGGCCTGCACGGGCCCCGTCGCGACGTTCCGCCAATCAGGGGCCAACGTGAGCCGCGTCGCGCGATTTCTGCTCGTTCAAAGTGTCACATCCGGGGACGGGCGTATTGTAATTTACTCGCTCATTCTTTCGTCGGTCGGTAAATCACGAGCCATCGCGGTGTTGTTTTAATTGTCCGACGAGATTAGAGGTGAGCTATGATACTAGAGACGGTCGGCCATCGGGAAAATCAGAGGATGTCACCGTGAAATCATTTGCATCTTGCGATACGAGTCTCGCTAATGGGTTCAAATGATTTATTTAACCTTTAGACTGCCGGCGCGATGGCATATGGAGTCACTGGTATTTTACCGTGTTTTGGAGAATGGCTGGTTCTTTTTCGTCTGACTCGAGAAAAAACATAACGCGCTAAAAAATTATAGCATAGAAAAATTTTGGATAAAAATCGGCCAAGTTTAACTGGCGATAATTCCGCGAAAAATCATCGTAGCAAGGGTTACTTTAAAGTAACTGCTGCAACTTTGCGAAAAAAATCGCTGCCGAACTTCTGTTCCGTTAAATTAAAGGGGAAGAATCGAACTTCATTCGGCTGTAAACGGCACCACCGAACAAAATTCTACAAAGTCCGTGCATTTCGTCGGACTTGGTAATTTTCAATATGACAATCATGGCCTTTTATTGAAAGGGTTACAGTGGTGAGAGCACGTTAAACTTAAAATCCATAAACACTATAAAATAGTAGAGGTTTCAAGCTTTGCATTTAAAAAGAGATCACCCTCCTGCGATGATTTTCCGCAGAGCTATTATCGCTCAAAGATGGCCAATTTTTGTCTATGTTATAATTTTTTGAACAGTACATTTAGTGAGAAAATTTATTTATTGTATGGTCTACACAATCTCACAACATATTTGGTTTCCTAAATATTATTTCTCGCAAATTGTTTACTCGTTTGTATATATTTTACAAAAGAATACACTCGGTAGAATGTCACAATTATAGAAACTGTTGCAGGGAAGAGGAAATACTGGTAGTGACTAAATCATTGGACAAAGATTCTAACGTATCCTCGGAATCTAAACAGCGACTCGTAGGAATGTACAGTTACATTGAACAGTGCGAACTAAAATTGGCGAGTTCCAGTGAACTTGCTCTCATGCCGACTTCATTGGTGATTCTAATGTAAATCAAGTTAAGCGTCGACCGTGACATCGATGCAAAGCCATTCGCACGTGGCCCCTGGTGCAGCTGTTAAACGATACACGCCTGCGGAATTGTGGGTGGCCACCTTCTGCGTGTGCATCCGCCGATCGTATATCGGCAAGTACAACTTCGTTCTGCCGGGTATGGAGACGTTATACCCGGGACCTCTTGCGCAAAAACATGTACAGGGTGTTAGTTATTTATTAATCCGCCGAATCACGCGAAAAGAGAAATTGTGGCACACGAGCAGTCGGTCGGCGACTTTGCGAAATTTCTTCTCTTTAACAAATATACGTATGTACATTTTCAATAATGTTACTTGGTAAATGTTTTCTTCTGATTTAACAGTGTTCAATTTAACACTAAAGATTAAATTTGTTTAGATTTTGCACGTCTTTAATTATATTCTATAATTATATACGTTATAGACGATTTTTTAATGTTTAAGCTAGATATTATTTAAGGATGTATTTTTCTATAACTTTTTGACGATTTTCTAATAGCTTTGAAATCTCGTTCTTGTAGAAGTTGTATAAATAATAGTGTATAAATATTTCTAAGTAATGTGTTAAGTTACAAATTCATTACAAACAGAAACTATTACAGACGTGAATACTAATTAACAATAAAACTACAGAGTCCTAAGCGCTAAAAAATTACGTTGTTTTATAACAATGGCAAGATTGAATATATTTCAACTTCGCACGATTCCTATTATATTAATTGCATTAATAATATGTGCTTGAATAAAGAAGTTCACCCAAAGAAATGGCATAAAAACATTTTCATAATATCGGGAATTTTAAAAGAAAAAAAAGAGAACCAATCAGGTTTTGTTTTATAGATTTAACGTTACAATGAAATGACCGATTTCACAGTCTTAAACATTTTCTTGCGTAGGATGGTATAAATAAGTATGTATATAAAAATTAAATAAAAATCGATACAAAAGATTATGATAAGGAATCAATATTTTATAGTGCTTGAATAGTGTACTATATGGAACAATTATTCAGAAGTTCCCGTTCGAATACAAAGGAATTGGATATTGCGTACGAGTGAACTTTGATATATGATGAGCAACGCATATTTTACGCATTGAAACACAGAAATAATTGCAGCGTCGATATGCGATTACCATTTTGCGCAATCTGATATCTAAAGTTCAAATCGGCGGCTTAATGGAAATTATTTGTGCAGGTCATCGATAGAGAGGCACATCGGCGAAACAGAAAAATTCGAGTGTATTATCGCCGAGTATTATCGTAACGAAATTAGCATATTAATGGATATTCATTTTTCTGATCGTCCACGATTTTATTCAACCAATATGGGCCAGATATTTCCATACAATATGCAATATCACTTGATGCAAAAGTCGTGTTGATATTTGCATATAAGTATAAAAATTTAGATAACCGGATAATGCACGGTCACGCGTTGAAATTATTCATTGGCGATTGCCAATAAATATATAGTTACACCGAACGAACATAAATAAATGGGAAATGATTCTGTTGAAAACTGCTACGTTTGTGTAATAGAATACACCAATGTATAATACATAGACTGTTGCGATCGGAGCCAATACTGACATAATGCTTCGATTTGATCTACCAGAAAGAACTGTTGGATTTATGATTGGATGAAACAGTAACAGCGCCATTAACAACAACATATACTTAATAAACTGATTATTCCATCGCTCGTCGAACGCAAATAGCAATATAACAAATCATCAATCACACAAGTCACACGCAGCTTTTACATTCAAATCATGTTTGCAATAAAACAATCTCACAGATGAATGACACAAATATTAATTATCTGCGACGTCGTGATTTATCCTCGCAATAATAATTATTTTGTTCGTTTGATAATTATATTGGTAGTTAATTTCTATAAAAAGAAGAAATGTTTCTGTTTCTAGAATAAATGACTTTTACCAAATACCTAATAATAAGTATCATTTACTGAATTAAGTGAATTTATTACGAATATGCGACAGAAGTTACGTGATTTATATTAAATACTTGCACAATGTTCCTTGCTTTAACATTTTTGCCAAAATTATGAGTTTCTTAGAAGAGATGCATGGAATTCATCTATTCGTTAAATTGTTAAAATTCTTTCATTTTTACATAAGAACTAGTGTACTAGACTTTTTAAAAGTAAACTCCAATTTCTCATGTTACCCTTAACATAAACTGCACTTTCAATGCGACAAAGTTCGAATCGTAACGACAAACCCCAATGACAACAGTTTACAACATTACATTTTGTATTCAACATTCTGTTATATATTCTAACTCTTGAAGTGCTTAGACTACGTATCTGCCATTATTAAATGTAAGTACGATTTAAATGGTATTAATTAATATGTAATTACGATTACATGGTGCCGCAGGAGGGTCTTAAATAAATGTTTATATACAGGAACTGTGTTATTGGAAAAAAGCGGAACAAATAATAATATCGAAAATAAGTCACCCTATTGTTATAATTAATCATTCAATCTGCAAATCATCCCATTCAATTAGTACCTCAATAAATGTCTTAAGTAGTACAGTTTACTTTACCCCTAATTACATGATCCACACCGCAAGTCAAATAAAGCTGCCAATATCTGAACACGACGGTGCACGCAACAATGATCCAGCCAGAGCGAGAAAACCATGTGTTCGCACTACCAGGAACGGTGACGAGAGTAGCGCAGGTAAGCCGGCCGAATCGAGCAAATTCAACGAAGCCGAAGGTCTCGCGTTTGAACAAACCGAGGGCGCGCAGGTCAAAACCCAACAGTCACAAAACGATCGTGTCATCGGTATCGCCGGAGGAAGAGAGTAACCCAATCGTGCGTTCCCCGAGGCACGCGTGTAAAGATATGTATACGCGGCGGACGGTGGAAATGTAGTCGAAGAAGGAGAAGCAACAGCCGAAGTAGAAGAAGAAGAAGGAGGAGGAGAAGAAAAGGATGGAAGAGGAGGACGAAGAAATTCCGAACGAGCGGAGCAGGCACTGACCAGACGTGTTATCGACGCTCAGCCAACCCCTTAAATCAGTGAAGGTAGGCAAGCCGTGGGGATGAAGCAGAAGAAGGGGAGGTAGGGGAGCTCTTCCTTTTTCTTTCCCTGATCCCTTGATTTTTTTTCTCGGCCTCGTGACGAAGAGAGGACATGCGCATGCAGATCACGTCGGTTGTAGCCAAGTGATAGCGTATCTGTGGGCGGCGCGTGCGTGTGGTCCTTCTATGTCCCCTTTAACTCTCATCCTTTCCTTCGTCTCTTCCACCATACTCGGGGGAACGCACCGTACCGCACCGGCTCGGCCCGACCCGGCCCGGCCCGGCTCGACTCGGCCCGTTCCGTTCCTGCTCCGTCTCTTTTTCGCCTTATACCTGCGAGCCCCTACCGGTTTACCTCGTCGCCTTTAAATGGGGAAATGACAGACTTAATACGCGATTTAATGCGTGTCTACCTGACGCTCTGCTTTCCGCAACCGGCCTGGATTCTTGTCTCGGATTTTCCTTCATTTAACAGGCTGTTTCTAGGTGTCCTAAAGATTCTGAGTTTAGCGTGGTAAAGGGTCGTGTCTCAGTGCTGGGTTTAAACGATAGGTGATCTTATATGAAATTTAAAAAAAGGATTGGTAAATGAATCATAGTGAAGTAATGGTACTATAAATTAAATCAGACTTCCTCGGTTGCTAACATAGGAGATAGAGGTTTAGACAGAAGGCTGCTTTCTGCAACCGGCCTGGATTCTTGCCTCGGATTTTCCTTTCTTTTTTACCCAACTATTTCTTAGTATCCTAAAGATTTTGAGTTTTAGTGAACTATTTGATAACACGTGGTAATGGGTTGTACCTGGGCGTAGGATTTCAAAGATAAATGATCTAATATCTCGTAAATACAATGATATTGTTTTTTGTAATGGATTACGTTATTTAAGTGGGGTTGTGTAACACCTCATTATGTGACACATTATTTATGTGGGTTTATCTTACTGCTTTTGTTACATCTTCTCACAGAGGAAACGATGCACAGTCACTTTTGAGATCAACGATCATTTTTTATCTTTTTAAGGATGATAATAACTATTGTTTAACACATTCTAACGAATTTCATTTCTTACCAGGTGATCATGGTAACTTTCTGAGTTCGAAGCGTTTAGGCTATACATTGGTAGCACTATCGAAGGTGATTTTTCGTTTCATTTTCTGCGTGATAGAAACTGGCCGTAAGAGGAAAACGCCTTTAATCCTCCTCAGATTTGCATAATATTTTTAATTATTGCATTACTGGAGTGTTTGAGTTAGACGGATGTTTACCGTCTTTTGTATTTTCATATTAATTGTCATATTGTATCCCGTCATATAAGCTCAAAACTTATTGTTTTATAGTAGACAATTTTCGAAGATATGCACGTATCTTTTTAATTGGATCTACGTAAGCCGAACACCATTGATGCAAGTTTTTTTGAACACCGTAGAAGACACATTGTGAAAATAACAAATAAAAAGAAATTGTTTACCCTGCTAAAATCTATTTCCTTTTTTTCAACATTTTTGTCACTCAATGATCCATAATAATATCTTATTTTTACATTTGTTGCACAAATCAGAATTTACTTCGGAACTTCTACCTTTTCTTAAGTAAAACAATTAAATGTTTTCGATGTTCAGTAGAGCTTTAATTATCGAAACTGAGCAAGAAAACATAAGTATTCAGATAATAACAGAGGCATTACTATATTAAAATAAGCTTTGTTAGTGTTTTATTTAATAATTTGTAATTTAATATTATTGTTTAATAATCAGCAGTTAGTAAATTAATATTATATTTTAATAATTAGCAATTAGAATACTATAGTATTACAATTAGTAATTAATACTGTGACATTATAATTTAATAGTTGGTAATTAGTGATTTAATATTATAGTTCAATAATTAGTAATTAGTGATTTAATATTATAATTTAATAATCAGTAATTAGCAATTTAATATTATATTTTCATATAGCGGTTAAAAATTGCAATTTAATACTGCAGTATAATACAGTAGTGTCATATTGCATTCGTCCGTCGAAACATTCCGAATAATATGGTCCCAGCCAGACGAAACACACCTACCCTCGACGCTATCAAAATATTCATCGAACTGTCCTCACAGGTTTTCTCAAACCTAGCTCGGATCAAAATCCCAATGAGACTTACCAGAATCCAAATTAACTTCGTTAGGGATCAGCCGAAGCTGCCACGAAATTATGTAAATTTGCATTACAAGCCGGGAGACAAGATTTTTGTCTGATCTGGATCGGAATTCCTCCAGTTACCAAGTTCGGATCCGAGTCCTAGACCTCCGAAAGAAGTGGAAGTCGACCGGTCGTGCGAGGTTCTCCTTATCGACGCGAGCTGGCCCGTCTTCGGGCGCTCGTGGGCCTGAAATAGCGTCTTCGGGCCCACCTCGTGCCTTCCCAGCGTCCACCATCGAAAAAGAAACGTAACCCTAGACGTATCGTGGTGTCATGTCCCGCGCACCTGGCGGCCTCGTTCTTTGTAACACGATACACGCGTTTCTTCTTCTTCTTCTTCTTTGTCGTTGTCGTCGTCGTCATCGTCGCCCCTGCTGCCGTTGCATCTTTCCTCTTCCTCTTCTACTTCATCGGTACCTTCGTCTTCGCTGTCACGCTCGCTTCTTGTTACGGACATGAAGAGTATCGATTGGAATGACGAGAAAAGAAATGCTCAGTGCTAATTAGTCGTCGGGAGACTTCCAAGGCCGGTCCCACGGATTTCTGGATCGGTTGGAAGCTGCCCCGTCTTTTCACACTAATTAGCTCTCGTACGATCGTCGGAGATAGTTCCGTGAAAGATAATACTTTATTATTGCTGCAGTCAAGTTATGCTTCATTTGAAATGTTACATTTTAACAGCAGATTTACGGTGCACTAAAAACAACTGTTTTATAGTAGTTTTGTCAAAGTAACAATGAGACAGTTACTCCGATTTTTAATGAGTGTCACTGTAATATTTGCCGCAAACAACACGTATATTGAATAAACAATTTATAAATGTATGTTTACGATCTGAATAATCATAAATTAAAAAACTAGTGACCCATCATTTTGACGGATTCCTTGAATCTATTGCTAAGGAAATATTTAAGTATCCAAAAAGTATATCAATTTTGACTCTGTGGAATCATGTGGCAGTTAGGACTTTCTCTGACAATTGGCAAAATGTGAACACATCAGGGGAATGTCAGAATTTGTTTAAACCGTTTTTCAATCTATTTTAAGTATTGAAAGAAGTACATCCTTTTCTAACTCTTGTTTGTGCAATTGATACAGATAATTTTTCACTTTGCACAAAAATGTGCAGTTCAATAATTATTAGGATTAATACAGGTCGATGTATATTCCAAAATATGCAAATCAAAAAGCCAATTACATTTCGTTTGACTCATCGTTATTTCGTGTTTATAACTTATTAAATGTTGGGGCAAGTTAAATGACTGAAATGATTATCGATCTCAAGAAAATAGGTAGACATTTTATTAAGTTAATTAATATTTCAGTACGTAGAACTTACAATTCGCTTCGATTTTTTGTTGTATTGAAAATGTTATTTTGTAAGAAGGTGGAACTAATTTCAACTATAGCAGTCAATGCAGAAATAGCTGACGTCATTCCTACAGATTTAATTTGCCTATCACTTTCTTCAATTTTCAGATATTAAAATTATTTTTATATTCCAAGTAGCACTGAAATAATTTGACAAAGTCCTAACAGGTTATTTCAAGAATCATAAAACATGTTACATCTTTATTGATTCAGTGATTTGTTTTGAAATCGAAAAAAGATTATTTCTTGATAGCAATTATCACAAAAAGTAATAAACATTACACGTAGCCACGATTAAACTTAGTTTCAATGAAATCGACGCGAATAGTTCAGTAGTGGGTGCCAGGGTGATGAATATCAGGCGAACGACAGATTAAAAAATAATATAATAAAAGTTTATTTTACACGTACAAACGGAACACAACGCGCACGTAGGTACACAGTGTAAACGTGCAAACGGTCCTCTTTACATACTACTCCGGACGCCTATACATAGAGAAAGTCGAGTGTAACACAATTACAGATCTAGCGGACGTTAATCCGTGAATAACATCGTCGAGACGAACAATAATAATCGTAATCTAATATTAACAGTTACAGATACGTACGCAGGTGGATAAGCTAAGAATCGGGGCTAGCAGGTCCAACAGTGGCAGAGCTTCGTTCGCCGTCCCAACTATCGGATTTCCGATCTTTCGTGCTTTTCATTCAGAAAAAGGACCCCGATGGGCATCGATTGTCACGTGACGGTCACGGAAACATTCCGCGCCGACGTCAACGTATCAGTCCGATCGACGACACCACCGAAAGATTCTTCGAAAGTCTTCGTTCGAGGAGGAACAGGTCGCGGCGCAAACTTCCCTCCACTGTCGGAGAACACCACCAAGGTCGTGGCGAACAATCGATTCCGTGGCTTCGAAGGGAAACGTCGCGAACAGGTTGCGCGCCGAAGACAATTTGCTAGTACAATGCAGAGATTTCGGGCGGGTTCACTGGGGGACACTAGGACGTCTCCTGGAGCACAACGGTGCTGGAGCCGGGCACGGGGATCCCCGGCGGCGGCGGCGACGTTGAGACGCCCAAATTGTGGGTCAACGAGTGCCTCCTCAGGTCGCAGTTCCTACGGAACACCTTGCCGCAGGAGGCGCAATGGTACGGCTTGATGTCCGTGTGGGTCAACAGATGGGTCTTCAGGTTGCTCCTCTGGTTGAAGCTCCTGGCGCAGACCGGACACTTGTGCGGCGACTCCTCCATGTGCAGGATCTTGTGCACCGCCAGGGTCCTGCTCTGGCAGAACCCTTTGCCGCATTCTGCGCATTTGAACGGCTTTTCCTTGCTGTGGATGTACCTGGAAAATAAAGGTCCAGTGTTATTGTTGCTGTTGCGAGTGGCGTGACCGAAGGTTTTTTTAGTTTTGGGGGTTTTTCTGGCTTTTTGGGGTTGCCTATTTCATCACCGCGTGCCATTGAGGAGCAATATGCGAACTAGTTGGCGGAGTTGCGTTAGCCAATCTTCGTGGATTAGACAATGTTTATTTTAGCAAAGGCTCGACGGTAGGAAGAAGAGATGCGTGGACTAGACGAAGTCTGTTTTAACTTTAAGTCGCCACTATGAATGGTGGAATATGGTTTGACCTCGTAATTCTTTAACAAAGTAGACCCTTTAAAACAGTTTGACACATTTTGGGCTATAAAAATATATCGTTGTGGGCTTTACTAGCACTTGGAACCGAAAACTATGTGACTGGTTAAATAAATTATACTCGATATACTAATACTAAAGTATAGTATGTTACCAAAAGAATTAAGACTTTACAATTGAGTGGGTCAGAGTTACAGCGGCACATATCACATTTTTGAAAATTTTGACTTATGTTTCAGAATGTTAGTACAAATTAAGCTAACTCTAAATTATCTTAACAATAAATTTGGGCATTGAACAATAACACTCCTTGTTTCTTATAGTGAGGAAGATGTCACTTATGCCATTATGATTCTAACCAACTCGATTGTTTAAGTATTTTTAGATTCTATGTTTCACGCTGTCTATTTCGAGATACTGAAAAGAGGGGGGAAAGTCATACAGCCTAAGAGTAGTTATGCCCGATGATTTCAATGGAAGCAGCTTTATGATTTCAATAATTATAAAACAAAAATTTTGAAACCAGTTATACTTGAACGTAGGCGGGAAACTTCATAGGACGCACGTGACTCACAGAAAAGAGTCAGAAATGTCACGGTAAGAAAATCT
>CM052165.1:1156199-1183970 GCA_028455555.1 Augochlorella aurata
CACAGTTTTCCAATTCACCGTTCGATTTTTGTCACAAACGAATCAAACTCACGGTCTAATAATATGTAACGCATAATAAGAAATTCGTTGTGAGATATTAACAGCGGCCTTTATAGAATTAACAACTTTTAAATAAAAAATGAAATTCTATAATTTTCACCGGCTGGGTAAAGATATAGCGTTAAACCGTTCAAACGCGGTAAAAATCTAGATTTCTGTGGCTAGAAGGCGGCCGGGAAGTGTCCCGCGTGCGTTGGCTCTGGAATCTCGTCGCGGAGACATGAATGCTCGCGCAGGCGACACCCTGTTCGTCGGGAAGGCTTCCTGCTTGAATTTTTCGCGGCTGGAATAGATTTTCGCGGACCTTGTACGGCGTTTCATTCAATTACACGGGCGGTTAGAACCCGAAGGTTAAATCGGTTTCTATCCGGCGACGTATCGGTAAATCTCCGTGCTTCTGTGTTCGCGACTATCATTAAAACGTCGCGAATTAAGAATTACGAGGTACTTACGTAACATACTGTGAGCTGTGAAAGTAATGAACGGCAAATTCAGGCACGGCGTGTGTCACCGGCGCGATACGTGCGTCGGGCAATAAACAATGTAAATACGACGTTGGTTGTTCCTTCGCCAAGACGTCCGTTCGTTCGTTCACGCGTTCGCAGTCGAATTCGAAGAATACACTGTCACCGCGATAGAAACGTGCGGAGGGCGAAATAGAGAAGCAAAAGTAAAAGCGACAGCGACGGGGAAATTGTTTATTCTATCGTAAATCATTTGGGCATGCCGGTACCGTTAAACGCGGTTCGGCTGTGTTACGCCATTCCGACTGAGTTTCCGCGTGTTGGTCACATAAAGCTTGTAATAGCTGGCCGGAAAAACTGCGAACACGCGTAAGGGCTTGAGCTTTCTGTTTTATAGGGATTCGTAACGACGTAGCAACAGGAGGGAATTGAAGATGCTGGGTTAGAAGGGTTTTAGCGAATTGTCGGACGGAAATCTTTACAATCCACGGTAATGTTTGCACCTAACTCGGCGAGATGCAACAAGGTGTGTTTTGCGAATGGAAGTGGTAACGGTAGCAATTGATTTATGCTTTTATAGATGCAGCTTAAGCTAACGTTTACACCCTTTTTCAAATTTGAACAGGAAATTCTGAGGGAGTTCAATGTTCTAAATGTATCTTTCCAAAAGGGTTCTTTAAAAATCATTTTTGTAATCCTTATTTCATTGAAAAATGTCTAGGATCTTGTTCCTTCAAATGATATTAGACATTTTATTAACTAATTAATTATAATGAATTTGAATTAGTAGAATGTGTATCGCGTCGTTATTAGAAATGTTTGTTTCTAAACTGAACTATGCAAATATTCATTACACGAATATTCAAATAGTTAAAAAGAAATATTAGTTTCTCATTAGTAACTGATATTATATATAATCGACGCTAGTGCCACTATTTATTATTACTGTTGTACATAGTTGTACATAGTTCTAGTGTTTATTTTAATATTTTCTTGTATTTTAAAAATTTGCAAGTGTCATAATTGAAGTAATTGTGGTGAAGCAAATAACTGTAATGACTAGACTGCAGATTTCTATGCAAAAGTAATAATTGTCTACGTCAATTACAAGAAATACAAACCAAATCTCTTCATTTTTAAATAATTTTAGTAGATCACAAATAATACAATGATATTGTTTAATTCTATTAATCTGCCTACTGTTTAAAATTGAAACTGCTCATTTTTGCCATAAATGCATCAAATCTGCAGTTTAACGATAACTGAAAATTAATAATGTACGAAGATTTACTTATAAATATTTATATTGTAAATCTAAAAATTTATATTTTATAATTTATATTAAGTAGATGTCGCCTTTAAACTAATAAAACTAGGACGAAGAAAGCGAAATAAAGATTTAATGCGCATTGTTGTTATGCAAATTTTAACTTACATTCCGTTTACACCATGAAACAAAGATATTTACTGTTGGAGGATTTTTTAAATTAAATCCTCACTGAAGGGAATTACTTTGTTAACAAGTTGAATAATATGTGAGTTATACTTAGCTCATGCTGTGTCTGGTCAATGTGGTGAGTTAAATGTAGCTCCATCCATAGATTGGTTTCTACGTTCTATGGGTTGAGTACGCTCCCGCAAGTTAAACGTAATTTACATACATAAATCGGAGAAACCATTTTCTATGTTCATATATTGTGTAAACACTAGTAAATCTGTTGCACTTTCAAATGAAATCGACACAAGATAATCACATTACCCTAACACCACAATACACATATTTATTGTCTAATATTTCATTCTAATAATTTATGCATATTGTGTATTGTCAATAATTCGCGCTTCTCAACGTCAATTCTCAATGTCAAGACTCATTCAGACGATGAATACATATTGACTATATAATATTAGCAATATTTCTGTATTGACAATGTAATATTAACAGTATTTTAGTATAGTCAATATGATATTAACAATGCTTTAATGTAGTCAATGTAATATTAACGAAACCTCAGTACTGTAGATATAACATTAATAATATTTCAGTATTGTCAATATGATACTAACAGTATTTCAGTACTGCTAATATAATATTAACAATATTTAAATATTATCAGTATGATATTAACAATGTTTTAGTGTTATAAATTTAATATTAACAATACTTTAGTATTGTAGATATAATATTAACAATATTTCAATGTTGTAAACATGATATTAAGAATATTTCAGCATTGTTAGTATAATATTAACAATGTTTTATATTGTCAATATAATACTATTGATAGGTCAGTGTTGTAGATAAAATATTAACAATATTTCAGTTTGTAAATATAATGTTAACGATATTTTCGTATCGTTCATATGTAGAGGTTTAGTGTTAACCATTCTACGAATCAAACTCAATATAAATGTTTAAATATTAAGAATAGATAGGCAACATTTAATTTCAATTTAAGAGGTATGAATAACGTATATATTTAGTAGATTATGTTCCAAATCTTCCTGACGAGTCTAGCACGATATTATAAGACAAGGGGTTAACACTAGACCTACCAAACCAGTTAACATGATTAGTTTCTGACTTTTTCTTTCACAGATACTAAAGTTATAGAAACGTTTCCATGAGAAATTTGTTGATAAACTTTTCTACTGAAGCATATATTATAGTTGAAGTCGACCAGAGCTTAATTACATCGAATCTCGTCATTGTTATAAAACAATATACATTAGTCACGTTCAGGATCCGGTAGTTCTGGTGTTAAAAGACCCAGGTTGCCGTCCGCGTTAATAAAAAAGATACCTTGCCGTCGGAATTTTAGCCTATAGTTACCCCAAACTCGTCATTTCAGTCACCGAAATTTCCATGCAGCGATATTAAAAGTCAACCCCAGCAGAGTTAGAAATTTCCGTGGCCGAAAGTGACTGAGAAGCATGCATTGGTTCAAAGTCCTTTATCAAACCAGACCAATCCGTCCCAAAGCTGAAACCGTGCCCATAGCTCCAGTTCGCAGCCAGTCCAGGGTGGTTGTCCATCGGTCGCGGGATATCCGCGGCTCACCGCGCCGGCTCGGTGTTTCGACTCGGCTGCAAAGCCGCAACAATTTACGACGGCAATTAATGCGCGCGAGTAAACCGTGTATAGCGCCTATAGTTAGCTGCCTCTTCGGTGCGACGAGCCGCGCAACGAGAAAGAAAGACGGACACGTTCCCTGCACGCGCTATACCGCAGGAAGGAGCGAGCCGGATGAGCATCGGGAATCGGAGATGAAGTGAAAGAGTCCGGCGGAGAGGAAGAAGAAGAGGAAGAAGAGGATGAGGAGGAGAAAAGCTACGGGAAAAGAAGACGGAACGGACGTACGGAGGGAACACGAGGAACAGAGAGGATGGCGCGAGGAAGGAGAGAGAAAAGAGAGAAGAAGGAGAAGAGAGAGGGAGAAGAGAGAGATGAAAGAAAGGAGAGAGAAGAGAGAGAAAAGAGGGAAGGAAGACAAAGAGAGACGGCACGGGAGAGAAGAGAGGCGAACCGAGGCAGACTAAATAATATTATAGGTGGTGTTCTCACGGTCCCGGGACGCCCGCGGGCCAACTCGTCACCCCCTCCGCCCCTTCCTCGTCTTTTTATTCTCCTCTCCTCGCGGCCCACCTCGTACCTTACCTCTTACTCCCCCGCGCGTGAGTTTCGCCCACGCCGGGGCCCCACGGAGTCGTCAGGCCACGTGGGAGGGAGAAAGAGGGCCCGAGCGACCGGGAACGAGTATGGACGACAACGGACGAAGGGTCAGGGTTCAGCTCGCGCTCGCTGACCGTCACCGTGGACGGTTTTCTTTCTCTTTTCGGCTCCGTTCCCGTTCCCCTTCCCTTCTACTTACTCGCTTCTCTTCGCTTCTCCTCTCGCCTCTTCTTCCCTTCTTCCCTTCTTCCCTTCTTCTTCTCTTCTCTTCTCTTCTCTACCGACTGGGCCCTCTTCATCTTCTTCCATCGAGCCACTCTTCCCGGCTGACTCCCTTTGATTCCTTGCTCCTCGTGATCCACGTATTCTACTGACTCTCTTCTCTCCTCTCCCTTCGATGTATCGGTCGGGCCAACTCCCTCTCTCCAACTCAGATTTCTGTCTCCTTCCTCTCTTTTTTCAATAGTTCCTCTCTCTCTTTCTCACTCTTTTACTTCTTTCTCTATTTTTATGATACCTTTTCTCTCTTCCTCTGCTTTCTCGATACTTCTCCTTCCTCTTTCCGTCCTTTCGAAAATTTCCTTAATACTTTTTCTCTCTTTTTCCTGTCCTTTTGCTGTTGTTCAGTGCCTTTCCTCTCTTTTTTTTGCCTTTTTTTATACTTTCAATACCGCTTCTCTCTTTCCTCCTTTTTCTTGCCTTTCTCTATTTCTTTTTAATCTTTCCACCTTTCTCTCTTTATCCTTCCTTCTTTGTTTTCTCAAGATTTCTTCTCTTTTTCTCCTTTTTCTCTCCCTACTGTCTCTTTTTTTGACCCTTTATCGGTCTATTATCAGCCTGTCTCCTACTTTTTCTCACTCTCCCACTCTAAATTCTCGCTCTCTTCCTCTCTGACTCTCTCTCCCTCTCTCTCTGTCTTTTCTTTTTCTCTTTCTATCTATCTTCTTCTTTCCTTTCTATCCTATTTCTTTTTCTCTTCTTGCCTCTTCTCTTCTCCTCTTTCCATTTTTCTGTCTCTCTCTCGATCTGACTCTCGTTCCTTCTTTTTCTTTATCCTTCCGTTTGTTAAGAATACCAATTATAGAATTCACATAAGTAAATTTGGCAGTATTGAAAAGTAAGATCGAAATGCGAGATCGAGATTCTCGCATGCATATATTTCAAGCATCCATTGCAATTTTCAATCGATTATATTATGGTCGATGCATTATATTAATTGAATTAAATATTCTATATATAATATATTAAAGTGCTTTTTCACAACATTGTCTTATCTATAACACTATCTCCCCTCGTTCCTTTTTTTCTCAAACTAGGCTTTGCTCTTTCTCTTTCTTTTCTCTTTCTTTCTCCGTCTCTCTCTCTCTTTCTCTCTCTCTCCCTCTCTCTCTCTCTCTCTCTCTCTCTCCCCCTCTCTATCTCTCTATCTATCTATCTATGTATCTATTTATCTATCTGTCTATCTATCTATCCATCTTTCCCCGCTTGCTTTTTCTCCCTCTTGATCTGTCTTCCCCTCATTTTCTTGCCACACTTTCCTCCGACACAGTTTTCTCCGCGCAGATAGTATTTACTGACTCCTGAGAGATTTTCGCGAACGTCCAACGCTCCAGGCCCCGCGCGTTCTCGCGCCAATGCGATTGACGGGCCGTGCTTGGTTAATTAAGTTGCTCGACGATGGTATCAGGCAGTCTCTCTCTCTCTTTCTTTCTCTTTCTCTGATTTTCTCTCACCTTCACTGTTTTTCTGTCTCCTGCACTCTTGCACTCTCTTTTTTCCCCCTCACGAGCGAGCCCAAGCGATTGCAAGAAGCTCTTGACACGCTTTCCAGGGGAACGAGATGGATAAATGGGTCCGAGGGTGTGTGAATGAAGAGTTCAAGTTCCTGCTTCGGTGTCTGTGCTAATTATAAGTCAAGAGGAAGGCTTCGTCGATCGCGGATCAGTGCTAGTACGCTTTCGATACGGGAGCAGAGTGATTCGCTGCGAAGCGAAGTTGCAGATCGCTCGGTCTGTCGAGATTCTAGGTTTTTGCTGGTTGTATGAGAACAACCTGTGACTTTGTTCTTTGAGTCTGACTCATGCTATGGATTGGGTAAAGTTGCTCGCAATTATTCCAGATTGTCTTTCCTGTAGAACTCTTATAAGACAACGTGAAACGTTGACTGCCTCACCAATGCTCAGAGAAATTATACCTAATCGGAACAACAAAATCAGTGCATGAGCCGTTTAAAGGAAACGTGGTATAAGTCAATCGTTTGCTAGGTTCATTTAATGTTACTGAATTATTAACTTAATGTTACTGAACATTAATTTAATGTTTCATTTGATTCTTTTTAATTATTTCAAGTTAATGCTCCAAGATAGTTTACACGAAAGAGTTGCAACAATTTTTAATGTTCTTGCATTTTCAAAAGCTGTTTCTGTATCCTGCAAGTAGACTATAGATCTATAGTAAGCAAATAGCTATGTTCATAACTGTACTGCAGATTTTTAATAAAAAAGAATTAAAATAAAAATTTTCCAAAGCAACTATAGAAGACACAGACTGAATAAAAAAACTTTCCTTCTGTTAGTAATTTGAATAAGTATCAATTAATATACTGGTTATCTTTATCATAAATACGTAAAATTATCTATTACAATCTATTAATAACTTCAATATAACGATAAATGCTTTTAATATTTCTACTATTATAAATATCACCTATACATTTTGCCAATGAAGCATACTATTTACAACACACTTAATCATTTTTACAATTTGGTGAATATATAGACAATCAAGAAATAAAACTTAAAAATGTCCACTCCAAAACCTTGCACACTTACTTGTGCATTCGTTAACATTTTACCGATCCGGCAACACTAAATTATTATTTTCTAAGATAATCATCTAAAATACATAAATAAAAAACACAAAATCATTCATTTAATAATTCCTATAAAATTTCACAACAGTACAGTAAGTTTTATTTCAATTCAACTTTCTTTAGCAAAGTCACAATTTTTGCAAAAATTAATCTTCCATAGAATTAATCATGCAAGCTTAAAATATATTTAATTAAATGTAATTGTATTATATATATTGTATTATATACAATTGTATTGTATATATTGTATTGTGTATATTGTATTATATACAATTGTATTGTATATATTGTATTATATGCAATTGTATTGTATATATTGTATTATATGCAATTGTATTGTATATATTGTATTATATACAATTGTATTGTATATATTGTATTGTATATATTGTATTATATACAATTGTATTGTATATATTGTATTGTATATATTGTATTGTATATATTGCATTATATACAATTGTATTGTATATATGGTATTATACACAATTTTGTTATATACGTATTGTTTCGAATGAACCCAATGAAGTATGTCATAGACATAAATTGAATATGGATTCTCAGTATTGATTGTTTTTCCAAGGAACGCGTTGCTAAGTAGTGGATGAAAATTATACAGCAAGTTTCCGTCTTCCTTTTCGCGTACGTCACATTTTTTTAAAGAAGAAACAAGATATCGAGACCTCGCGTTCGTATCGGAAATTGCATTACGTCATCGCCGCAGGAATTCCATTCTGGAGATTTCGATGTTTGACCTCGACAACTATATTTGGTTAGTGCGAATGAACGAGGCTGCTCACTATACTCCGATTGTGTTTAGAATTTGTGAATGTAAAAGTCATAAATAACATAAAACCGTAAACCTATTGCCGCAGTTCGTGTCAAGGTACAAAAGAACGAGGCTTCTTTCTTACAACATCATAACCATTGTCATTCTCTTTTATGAAATGTTTATTCAGTCGGAATATTACATAAATCAGACGGAATGTAATAAAAGAGATGTTCGGACTCCTGTCAGGACAGTTTATTCAAAATGCATCTCTTTTTTATTGACGCTTTTTCGCTATTTTGCTTCGCATACATTTTTGAAACATTCTTGCGAATCGATTTCCCGCTTAGGTCTATATTTTATTTGTCTTTTTTCAATTGTTTGCCAGCAGAGATCACATAACACTTTATTTGCCGGTGACCTGTCTTTTTTTGAATAACAATTCCAGAAGAAATTGCTATAGTATTCGAGTCCTGATAATATATTAATTTAAACCGCAGTTACCTTTGAATAAATTGTTTAAACGACTAGTGGTACATAAAGTGTTAATTCATGCGTTGCCAGCATGAAAATGATTTAAAATAAAAATAAAGAAGATGGTTTTTAAATTCGGCAAATTTCAATAACTTGTTCATTTAAATTAGATTTTCCGAAATATACAGAAAAGTTAGAATTTAACGTATTAACCTTTAAGGAATGTTTTCATCGCAAATAACCAACAACTAGCGAATAATAAAATTACCTGACACCTTCTCTGTTTCATTCTTTTGTTATAGAAATATTAGAATAATTAAATATATTATTTTGTAGTTAATGTACACCTACATTACATCAGCATTACATTATCATATTTA
Source organism: Augochlorella aurata (assembly GCA_028455555.1). Classification (NCBI taxonomy): domain Eukaryota; kingdom Metazoa; phylum Arthropoda; class Insecta; order Hymenoptera; family Halictidae; genus Augochlorella; species Augochlorella aurata. Next base: position 1,164,892 of record CM052165.1, read on the forward strand.
ATTAATTTGTTTATCAATTTAACACATTTTTAACGTTTCATAATCTGTTTATTATTTCACAATAACATTTAATCATAATCATATTAATCTTCATCTATCTCTAGTATCAATTTTGCACGCTTCTACTGTTTTACAATTTATTTATTATTTCACATTAGCATTACACATTATTATTACATTAATCTTCATCTATTTCTTGTATCAATTTAAAACGTGTTTACCGTTTAATAATTAGTTTATTATTGCACAATAACATCACATCATTGTCATATTAAACTTTATCTCTTTACATTAATTTAATACATTTTCATTGTTAAGAAAAAGGATTTCAAAATTTTATTTCCTAAATCATTTACGATCAAAATCGACCGAATATGATGAATAATTATTTATTTATCTTTCTACTACGGAAAGGTGAAGGTTAACCATTCAGCATTTCATTTACTATGTACAGTTCTTTAACACCTTCACCTTGCATCCAGCTCATGGCCAAAGCTCATCTACTTCAACGCTTCTATGCTTCACTGATTTTTCGCAAGATCGCCGATACAGCGCGATAAAAGATCAACGAACTTCGAAGAACAGCAGAAATATCGATTACCTGTTATCTAGGTAGACGTCTTGCGGAGCAGTCGCGATCCATTGATAGACTTTACGCGCCGGAAAACCTCAAGTTTGCCCTTTAGCATCGCGAGTAAAAGGTTATGGAGTGAACGTCGTTCACCGTGGATAAATAATGTAACACGGCGTGACATGAGAAATTCCTTACGATCGGCGACCCGCGTTCAATCGGAAACGAAGGACTTCGATGAACAATCCTCTAATATACCCTAACGCGCTTTGTCCAACGGTCGAGTGACTCGCTCCGTGAAAACGGTTGAATCTGATCGATAGATCTTGCCAAACTCTGCGACTATAAGATTCTCGATTAATTATTTAAAACGAGTTTTATGGTAGATCGTTCGAGAAGATAATGAATCAAATAATGCAGGAGAAGTGACTGCGTTATCAATTTCTAGATAGCACATGTGAACTGCTCAAAAGTCAATCAATGTAAATCCATTAACCTTAAAGTTGAGATAAATAAAGATTTTGAAAATCGGATGTAAAGAGATAACAATGACACTAATCGAGTAGAGCGCAATTTTTAAATTTATTACAGATTTATTATAATATTTCTTATAAAATCTCATCTTATAATATGCCATGTATATGAACTTAACCAGAAGAGTAAACAGAAGAAAAATGTCAATCATTTTTTCTAGAAAAAACAATTTGCACTGAACAATTTCGTTTAGTCGTTTCATGGTCAGCATAAGGGTTGTTGTATTGTTAATTGATGAAGAAACCATCTATACATTTATTTTTACAATATTCTAATATCCAAACGTTCCATTATTTAATCATTGTTTTATTTAGATACATTATCGCATTATAGTAGAGAATTTGAATAAAATGTTTAGATAATAGAATGCTTTGGTATCAGATATTTTTCATTTTCATAGAAAAGCGTTATTAGAAGTGATTTATGTTTGCATAATAGAAAAAAATTTCCTTTTTCACACACATAAATTAAAAACTCTTCATAATTGTCGCATGTGAGATTTTCAGTTTATAGTGCAAAGTGATCATTTTGTATAAACAAGTTCAACATTATTATGGTTTCGTTCATGTTAGTGGGACATTTTTATTTTTTGATAAAATTTTTTATTCCTACTTCCATAATGCCAAAAATTGTTGCAACATTAGCAATAAAGGTATAAAGATACAAGAATCTTGTAGCATGTTTTTATAACCTGTACAATGTACATAAACACGTACCATACTGATCAAGAATTGGAGATATGGATTTATGCTCACCGTCACCGGGACACATTTGGCTCAATGAAAAAATCTGACGGGACCCTTAGGGTAGATGTTGCAATTTCTGCGCCTGTTCCAATTTCTGTGTCTCCGGATTAAAAAGTATATAAAAACAAGAGTTTTTGATACATAAACTCGTGATTTCTATTTTCCTATTATGTTGGCCTATCAACGTGTAAGATTTGGAGAGAAGTATTGCATTGCTTCCGTATTAAAATGTAGTAAATATTCTATTGTATAATTGATGCTACACCAGTTCTGACGAATTTTAACTTAAATTTTTTTACGTCATCTTAAAACACTTTATTTTATTCGATCAAACAAATTTTAAAGATATTAATTCTTGTCATGCAGAAAAATATTCTTCAAGATATCTGAAAAGTCGAAATATATTTTTAGTACGTTAAATAAAAATTCCAGTAAAAGAATTTAATGACAGCTTTAGCAAAGCAAAAATTGGCTTAACCCTTACAGGAACATAAGGTTGCTAAGAGTAAATATTAGTATGTAACTGTTTGTTTTAGTTTGTTTAGACGTAAAATAAATAAAGATCATAACAAAAATATATAACAATGTGTAGTTCTTTTGGAATTTCATAGGAAATATTTTTCCCAGTAGACTATAAAGGTAACACAAATTATAGTCAAGCTTATTATATCATAATCAAGTTTATAATAACATAATGTCATTATTAGGCATTTGTTTTCATTTGTTCAAATATACTTTAATATTGCTCAAAATTATACTTACCGAATAATATAAAACATGTAAGGAAACACAGTAATATAATATTATTATACGACGAAATAAACTGAAATAATAATTTGACAGTTCTTTTATTTCTGAACGTTCCCGTTTACGTAATTGCGTTCGACATACGTTCTATTTTGGCATTCTATATAAAAAATGCAGATAAGGTTACAATTAAACACGACAATCACCAATTTTAAAATCGGTACATATGTTTCCCTTAGTCGTGAAAGGGTTAACGTCACAAAAATCGCGACATCTACCGTATGTCCTACTTTGCAAAATCGTTACGCAGCTTCGAAAATCGACATGCGGCATTCCCTAGCCTAGCATTATCGCTTTCTAGTGGAAAAATAACTAAAACATCGATACAAAAAGCTTGGTTAAAAAAGGTTAAGATACAAATATTTATATCGCCTACGATCGATGCAAGAAATGTTATATTTCTCTACACGAAGAGACTCCTAATAACCAAAATCGCAGGAAGTTCCCAGCAATTGGTATCGAACAAGACGAAGAAAAAGGCCGCGTAAGGCCGCGAAACGGAGGGCACAGTCTCGAAAAAGAGATCGAGCGGAACAAAGAGCGAGAGCGAAGAATTTCGCGGCGCGCAAAAGGCCGCGCCGCTCGGCAATAAAAAGCCAGGAAACAAATTAGTCCAGTTACCCGGTTCCATTTATCATTTCCCTTTTTATCCGTTCACCGTGTTTACACGTGCTCGGTTCCCGGGGGGGGAAGGCTAATTCGAAAGTGTTAGCTGGTTAGACCGATCCGGGGGAGAAAGGGTATCCTCCGATTGTAAGCCGATCCGCCTTAGGTTCGCGCTCGAGGATCGCTCGAGCGAAGACGATCGCGGGTGTACACGTGTATCAAAATCGCCTGACGATCCTCGAAAACGCTTCGGCCTCGCGCGTAGCCATTCAGCTCCATTCAATTTGCTCTTGTTTCCTGAATGCGGTGAAGCGCAGAGGGAGGCCGCGACTCCCCGCCGCGTAGATAATTAGATCGCTACTAACCACCTCCACTTTCACGCATCTTCACCTCCGCGGCCGCGTACGCACCGTTTCTTCTCTTCGTGTACCGTCGGCCTCCCACTCTTCCCTCTCTTCTTCCTCTTCGTCCTCTTTAGAGGAGTCACTCCACCCGCCGGTTCTCCCGGTGTTTCTCGCGCTTTGCTCGCACGCTCCTTCGCGGCGTGATGCCGATAGATGCCTCGGACGTAACAGCTTGAAAAGGGGGTAGATGGTTCTACTTGATTTCCGACGTGCCAACATTCTTTACGCTCGGATCTCGAACCCTTGTTGCGCCCACTGGATTTATTTCGATCCTCGGCGAACATTGTTTTCTGGATCGTGTTTGGGGCGTCTTTTTTTACGGTTTTTCAATTCGTAGTTCGTTTTTGATCGATTTTTCTCAAATTTCAAAGCTTTTGTTGGAATTATATTTACGATTTTGCTTTTTATGATTTTAATTGATACTTTTTATTAAATGGGGTGGGTTTTATACTACCCTGACATATTTTAACCCTTTGTACTCGAGTGGTGACTCTAAGACACCACTAAAATTGTTATATCATATTCCAAGATAATTTTTATTATATTATATTACTATATTATTATGAAATTGTTAAAAGTGTAACTGTTATATGAATCATGAGACTCAATTCCACATGCATAAAATGCACTTTGTCATACAAGATGGAGATACGTTGCGTTAGAAAAATTATTTTGGTTTTCTGGTTAAAACGGCTTCGAGTGCAAAGGGTTAATATGTTCTCTCTTTATGACATGTCTGCGATAACTTACTTTATTCAACATGGTTAAACAATATGCTGGTCAGAGAAGATAAAATACATTCACCATTAAATAATATCAGGTGGTAAATAAATATCCGTTGAATATCAACCTGTCTGTTGATATTCAACGAAACTCAATTTTTTGACATTATATTTAACATCCTCTTGTAAATAAGCTCTGTTATATTTTATGTTATTAGATAGTGAATTGTACTTTCATATAGAATTTTATTAATGATTACAATATTGTGATAACTCGAGCAAGGAAATGTGTTTCGATCGTAGACTTTCTTAAATCTAAATTGGAACGTCTAGAGCCGTCAATATATTCGAACAGTATTATAAGACATGTGTTTCGCGGTTACATATATAATACATCAATGGTCAGCATTTTGTCCTCAAAAATCATCGTTTTGCAAATCATATTTACCCTTTTGCAAATTCTGTTCACTCCGTTTTCAAATTCAATTCATCCTGACGATAATTATATTCACCCTTTTGTAAATTAAATGCATTCATTTGCAAATCAAATTTGTATGATTCATAAAATCATTTCATCTCAGTTTCTGTAAAGGAAAAAGTAATTTTGACTGGTTTGGTAGTTCTAATGTTAATAATTTTAGGGAGTTAAAAATAATATGTTTTAATCCTGTTACTATTTCGAATTTGATTCGTTCAATACTTTTAAAAAATACGTGAAATCCGCTGTCTAATGATTATGACTGCGAATTTATTTATTTATTTACTTATTAATGCTTTAACCTTTTATTTCATGTTTATTCATCCTTTCTCAAATTCTATTCACTCTTTTGCAAACTGTATTCACCCTTTTGTAAATCAAATGCATCCATTTGCAAATCAAATTCACCCTTAATGGATCAAATTTTTCTATTTTACATTCTCAAACTGTTGTATAATAATAAAAATATAAATCTAATGTAAATTTAATGTTTTAAAATTTCAGTTTGTATTGTTTGTATGTGACAATGATCTTAAAGTACTCGTTTGAAGGTAGTAGTAGATTTTTTCCCTTAGAGGTATATTTATTTATGCAATTCTGTTAAATAATACATTCACATATCTGCAAAGATAAAACATAAAAATCTACAAAAGAACGTTGCTAGAACAATAATACGTGTTTATAATTCTATGGGTATTTCTTGACCCTCCCTTAAGCATGCTAGGATTAACGAACAAACGAAATCTGACATTTCATATGCAGCAATCTAATAGCTTCAATTTCTCAAGAAATATGGCATGTACCTTAACCCCTTGCACTATGATTTAAGAACGATAGAATTTTTGTTTCTTCTTTCAGTTTAGAAGAAATATATAAAATTCATATTTAGTAGGTTATATTATATATGCAAGGGGTTTGACGTAAAACTGTATCTGTATACAGTACTTAACCAACCAAAAGTTAAATAACAATGTTCTGTATTGCTAATAATCCCGTAGAGGATTTCACAGCTTAATAAATAAAAAAAATCTAATAGATTCAGAAAAATGGGTTCGGTGACACGCGCACGAAACGCAGAGGTTGCACAGTGACGCATCAATCTTATCAGAAGCTGGCTGTTTGGAAGGGCGTGGCCGCGTCATTAATCAACCGGCACCGGTACTAATCAGCCGATCTCGCGAGCACAATAAATCCGTTGTCTTATTCCGCGGTGCTGATTTTCGCTGAAATTTACATTCGAAAATGACTGGAAACTGCTCGCCGCCAGCTGGACGATCCTGCCAGCGAGAGAATCAACGGATCCTCGGCACTGGTGATCGAATCATCACCAGGATTGTTCAGCGTAATTGGACGAATCAATCTCCCGGTTGCAGACGAGGGCTGCAGACGTCCGCGGTTCTATCTTCATCGTCTTGGACAGATGGCTGAGTTTTTGTCGCTGTCTCGCGATCCCTTGAATTCGGGTTGCACGATCGGATCGGAACGGAGACGCTTGATAAACAGTTTCTTTGATGAGTTGTACAGTTACCTCGTATTTTTCTGATTACAATTATTGATGGCGAATTTTACGCGTTTGTTGCGAGAATGATGTTCGTGACGTGGTAAAATGCGTGCTTTAGGGGGGAACTGTTAAAGGTTATCATTTATTCTGAACTTGATGAAGTAGTCTGGAGTGTAGGAATTTTGAATAAGCGTCATCATGCTTTCGAAATTGTTCGTTGCATTGATATTGTCAATGTATATTTCATATTCTGCTTCTTTTACTACCCTTATTGTTAATATCTCTATTCTTACGAGACACTCTTACGGGATAATATCTCTACTCTACTCTAATTTGTATTAAGTGCTACGTTCACAATTGCAAATCCAATGTACGATAAAACGTCAAGAAATCGTGCACCAAGTTGTACGACGTCGTTCTAAAATAAGGCTCACACCTTTAAAGTTGCGACGATTTTGGTCGTGATGAAAATCTGTCCATATCCGTAAATACGTTCGTCTAATTTTCAGAAATAAAAAGTCCTATAAAATGTACAAATTGTAAATTTTTATATAATTGAACACAAATTCATATTTCAATTTTATTATAAATTAATGTATAATTCCTTAATTTATCATTTTCGATATAACAGAATTTTATCATAAACTTATTTAATTTTAGAATGTTTCTATAATTTTATCTGTAAACTTCAAATAATAAATTGTCTTATAAAACGACTAGTTATAATTCCCCAATAACTATATCACATCGAAATACCTTTGAAGAAATAAATTTAAATAATCTAGGGTAATGAAAGTTGAGACTTTTCGTATGAAAATCAGCACAGGTGGATTTTTCAGACTATAACCATTTGAATACCTATAACTTTTCATAATTGCATTTTTGTAATTTTCAAATTGCAAGACGATTCCTTCAAAAATTGTTGATCTATTTCTCCACTGATCAGTAAAAGTCTAGGAAAATGGAACAGCAAATGCGTTAAATCATTCGAAAACACATTGAGAGCAGACAACTTTCCCGTTGCATGAAAACAATGCTGCATTTTGCTTGCAATCTCTAATTACGTTGTGTTGCACTATTGTTCCCTTTCACGGCCAGTGAACGATGCTAATTCTACATCTTGTTGCATGCACGGACGCCACCTTGCGCAACAATTGCAAAAAGTCTGCAACAATGACTTGGGGTGCTATATCGAGGTTATCGTAACGGTTCCGACATTTTGCTCCGGTGAATTCACGTTCGACTCAATTTATAATATGTAAAACGAAGTCTCCTGTGCTTTTGTAACTGCAACATTGTCGTACAAATATATGCTTTAATAATTAGATAGTTTAATACAGTTAAACCTAACTAAATTTTACAGGACTCTATAAAATGATAGAGAAATGTTCAATACATTATTAAGCATAGTTATAAAACTGGACTGTGGATATATATGCGAAACGAATATTGTTTTCATTAATTATCAGATGCAACAACTAAATAAACGTTTATTTATTTTCTTAATAATTGAAATAAAAAATATTAATTTGGAGTCCGAAATGTTGAGTTCCATTTACAAAAGACTGAATGTTATATTAATATAATTAATATAATTTGCGATAGGCCCAATATGTAGCGCAAAAGAAAGAATATAATTTACAAGAGAATGAATTTCGAATGTAAAGTGGTGAATTTGGTTGTAAGAAAGGATTGAATTAATTTTGGAAGAAAATAGTTTGGAGTGCAAAAGGGTGAAAATTTCATTTGAAAAAATGATGGACGTAATTTGCAAAAGGTTGAATTTGAAGTGTAAAAGGGTGAATATGATTTGGAAAAAGACTTTTCTTACAGCGCATGATGATCAAACTCTCTGCTTGAGAATGTTATTCCAGTTTTTAAATTAATGTGCGAGTTGTCGTCGGGCATGTCGGTGATTTATACGCGGGATCCTTGCCACCCAACCCCTTGCAACAGCTCGGGGACAGCGGGAGAAAGGACCGAATAAAAATTGCTTTGATAGATCAACGAACCGGCCTTCACAGATGGGAATAGATTCGTTGTAGACAAGGTGATAAGAATCACGTAACTCTGGAGTCTACAGGTGTTCCTACTGCTTTTCAAGCAACTCTTAATTGGCCTCCATGTATTCGTTTCATTTTTTTTTCACAAAAAAATGATTGCGCGCTTTTTGCTGATTATTTTTTCCTTTCTTTAAAGCTAAATCTACTAAGTTTACTCAATTTACTCAATTTTCGTACGATTTTTATTATAATATGTGCTTGAATAAAGTAGTTCATCAAATACTTCCCCATAAAATCATTCTTATAATTTCAGTCACTGTAAAAGAAAAAGTTATTTAGACTGATTTAATAGTTCTAGTGTTAATATTGTTTTAGGGAGTTGAAAATAATGTGTTCATGCTATTCAATTCTTTTAATCTTCTTACTATTTTGAATTTGTCTTGTTCATTTCTTTTTAATCGATGCATGAAATCCGTCTAGTTATTATGACTGTGAATTTATTTATTTACTTATCGATGTTTTAGAGCAGATGGTTTATTTATCATGTATAGGCTTGTTACATGTACGTACTATTTATTATTAATTTCTAAATTCTTGCTGAACATTTTTTAATGAAATTATAAATTATTTTCAGTATGCAATAAACCAATTATAATAAGGTTGACCAATTATAATAAGGTTTTTGTAATAGTTGTGTATACATGTTGTGTATTCATGTGTCTAGATATGGAAATACACTCGATTTGCTCGTTGCATTACATACAACATCGTTTGAAAAACAAAAAAACAATTTATCTTCTCCATTTTGCATATTTTCATCTGTACCAGTTCATAATTTTATAAATAATGCCTATTTTTAAAATCTCTATCTGAATTCAGATCTGTTGAAGTGAATGTTTCCACTACAATTAGCAGATTGCAAATTCTCTGCATTTATAACAAAATATGTAAATGATATGAAGAGTAGTAAAAACATATGAAAAATTCATGAACATTGTAATATTATTTAAAATCTATCAAAACTATCGAAAGAAGGAGTATAGTTTTGTTTAATCTCGGTTTTGTGTAATTAATGTACAAAATGTTACTTTTGCTTAAAAATTTGCATTGTAACAGTCACTTGTATTCTTCCATGCTCGATTTTCATTTTATTTAAATTCAATATTTTTTAAGTAATACATACTGTCTGTGAGAACGATATTAGCAATGGCTGATTATCGTAAAACATTGGTTTCTTAAAGTATTTACTATAGTTTAATTACAGTTGGAACTTTTCATTAGTAATGTATAAAGTAACAATAATTAAATTTGATTTTTACTGAGCATGTATGTATATAAATTTCAGAGTATGCAGCACTTAGGAATTAATATGCTAAACGATTTTATGATTATATATAACAGGTGTTTAATTGTATATTTAAAAATCTAAGTAGACATATTTGTAATATCATTATTAGACTGATTAGGTTTAAATTGTGTTTAATTTTAAAGTTCATTTTAAAGTTCAAAGTAATTTTAAATACCATATGTATACAATTATGCCAGGTCTCAGTTTTGCATATACAGCTGCAACATTGCCATAAATGATTTACTGCTGATACAATGTGTTGAGGTACTTTTAGAAATTGACGAATTAACTATGTGACTGTTCAAAAATATGATTACGTGACCAAGTTACATTGCAGCTAAAACACAAATTTGTTTATAGTACAGCCTACGACAGTACCCTTTACGAGCTTTACACGCGTAAATCGAAGTTAACAAACATTGAGAAATACCCGCAGACAATAAATTTACAATGTATGACGCATAAACGACACGCGTGATGAAAGATCTTCCAATAGTGCAATTTATATCGTTGAAAATATGTTTCTTCATAAACACGTATGTACAGTTATATTTTCAATACTATAGGTACGCGTCAAAGTGAATGAGTCAATTTGCTAAATTGTATCCACAGTCAATGCACGCGTATAGTAATTTATAAGATAAATATGTATATTCGCGACTGACTAGATATGAATTATTGCTATTGGATGCGTCAATTTCCATCCTGGCCCATCAATAATGCACAAAGAATACATATATTTCATTCTATCTGTATTTATTTATACATTTATTACAACTCTGTTATAATTAAACAGAAAACAGTATTGTGCATTTTCACCAAAGCATCGCCACATTTTCTAAATTTTTAAACAGTGTCATCTAATTTGTTAAAAAGACATTTATATTTTGAACATATATTTATTTTGCTTTTAATTATTAAATTAATATATTCATTATATTTTTGTTGCATCTATATTTATTCATTTATTGCGACTATGTTATATTTAAATAAAAGACAGTATCTTGTAGTTTCATTGAAGTATTTTCTACATTTTTAAACAGTACCATATATTTAGTTGGAAAAATATTTATATTTTGAATGTATATTTACTTTGCTTTTAATTATTAAATTAATATATCCATTATGTTTTTGTTGTATATTTATTCATTTATTGCAACTATGTTATATTTAAATAAAAAGCCATTTATTTCGATGAAGAACATTTATATTTTAAACACATATCAACTTTGCTTCTAGTTATTGCACTAATATATTATAGAGAACGTCATCTAATAAGTAAATTCAATCACTGCTGCAGCGATAACAGAAATTTTAACAATCAGACAGTTACATGTAATATTTTACAGAAACATGAACGCGTCGATCAGTAAGTATACATATTTACTAAATTTTACGCTTTCACTCTAATATGGACCGTTTATTTTGAAAGTGGTGTAAGTCCATTTTCTCTTGTTTCGAGAAAATTAAAGGTTAACATATCTGTTAATTAAAAAATTTAGGCAAATTATATGAAGTCTGGCAATGTTACTACTGTTTTATCAATATGTAATTTGGTTATATAAATTTGTCTCAGGCGTATTTTACTAAACTGATGTATACTTACGGGCTGCAAATGGACTTACACCACTTTCAAAATTAGACAATTGTAAAAATCGTTTGATTTCAATTTTGAAAAATCAAATATCACTTAAAATATACTTCATATTAATCCAATTTTGTTCACAAATAATGACACGACATAAAATAGAAGCAGTATTTTTAATTTTAGACGCTAATTACATTGTTAAAATTACAAGATATTGATAGTATTTACTTATGCTCTACATGTGACAGTGTTTCGAAATAGGCATGATGCACCGGAGGTATATAAGGTAATAACTGCTTGATGTCTTTATATTTTTCATAAGTAATAGGCCTGGCATCTTGGTACAGAGGCGCCAGGGCGATTTTGTCAAATTTTAGCGGTCTTCCAGGACGTGTAGGTAATAAATTTATACTTTTAAATTCTTTGTCCTTCATCGATGTTTTATATAAAATAGTGTACGGTGCACTTTTGAGAAACCTCATCCAACATATTTGCAACCAATTTACCTGTTCTCTACGAAATTCTCTCGTTTCATTTCGTGTAAAATGAATTTATCATGTTGTCTACATTGTGTTGTCTACTTATCGGCAACCATCTGCTAAGACACCTACCTCTGTCAATTGGAATTACACCACTTTCATAATCGATGATTATGCAATTTCATTTACCGACCAATTTCAAATATCTCATTTTTTTCAAAAATGGACTTACACCACTTTCAAAATAAACGGTCCATATGTGTACGTAGAAAACAGCTGAGAACATGATCTTCGGCTGCTTTCTTCTATGCACTCTACACAAAGTAGAACTATACTTTTTGCCACCCCCGCAGCCTCGTGTATATTTTAGAAATTGAAATTTATATTCGTACTAATTACTGATCGTCCTCTAAAAATTCATTCCGTCTCTGAGCACACGCATAACAATACGATAAACGATATATGCTGTTTCGTCTTGCAACAGGAGATAATAAAATCGTGGAAAATTAATGATCGCCGGTGTTTTTAGTATTGAGTTATATTACAGGGTAGCATAACCAAAAGTTATGGTTTTATCTTAGAGTAATATACAGACACGGCTTGCGGTCTTTAAAATAATTTATGGATCAGTCTCGTCCCTGCAATCATGAAGTACTCACCAGTATCACCTTCAACTCCAAACTTTATTACCGTCGCAAAACTAACTTGCGCTGGGAGAGTTAATACCCTCATACTTTTCATTTAAAATGGTATGTTAACGCAACATAGTCTTGCAAATGATTTACAGCTTACTGTGGATCCCTCGGCGTGTAATTTCTCGAGTACTAATGGCCGGGTAATGGTGTATTAATTTAATTATCGAGAAATTGAAAGTGATCATCATAAACAGATTACGGATTTCATACGCTTATGGCAGCGATCTGTAATCATACATGTAGCGTAAAAACGCTGATTCAATGATTCTGGAATAGAATTTTCAACAATCTAATTATTGTACACTATACTTTTTAATATTACAGGAGTAAAAAATATTTAATGATTATTAATATTTGCATGTAGCTTCTGTTTTTCTATTTATTTATTCGTATAGAATTTTATAAAGTTTATAGAAATTTACAAAAATTATGTAATAAAATCTGGTAATAGAAACCAATAATGAAACCTATTAATGTAATCTAGTAACGAAACTTAGGAATAAAACAGTTCTGTAAACTGCAATGTACATATTTTTAAATCTCTGCGTCTGGTTTTTTTACACTAATAGCCTAAAAAAGTAGTTTGTGAAAAATAAAAGAACTATTTGATGAAGTTTCATGGCCGTTTGATTATTTATTTCTTTATTATAAATACAAATGTATTTTTTAACCGAGTCATTTCAGAATTATACAATGGAATTATTTGAAACTTTCGAACAACAATATTGGAGTAATACAATGTAGATAAAATAGAAAAGTGACTTGGACGAAATGGTACCCTTCGAAAAGAGTTTAGAAAGTGAACTCCAAGTGAAAGTGACTTCCCAAGACCGATTTTATAGGAATTGACTTCTTCCAAGCGTTTCTTAGAATTTAGTCGTACTCTTTACCGAAGAAAGATTGCGAACTATTTCTACAAAATGATAAATAAACTCTAATCAACTCTATATGAAACAAAAGAATTGTTTACTCAGACTTTGGTTGTTAAAATGATACGTAATACATTTACAAATATAAAACTGTTTCTTAAAAATGCTCCATAATTCTGATATATATTATTATATATTATTATTACTATATTTATTATTATATACATATATTTATATAATATATATTTTTGTATGTTATATATATTATTATTATTATTATTATTATTATTATTGTATTTATTATTACATACATATATTTATATAATATATAAATTTTTATATTATATATATTTCACGTGCAAATGATTTATATTATAAACAGAGAAAGGCTTAATATTAATAACGTCATACTGAGTTTGAATAAGTGCAATTTTGTTATTTTTACAAAATAATACACATTGCTCGCGTTTCGAACTCGGTAGTTCCAGTGACAACCTCAATTAACCAGATTAACACGTTCAGCGCCACGTCACTCAAATAAGGATGACGCTAGTTTTTAAACAATTTTGAAAATTCATTTTCATTTTAATACATCCGAACAAAGTAAATTTGACTAGGACATTTCGGATGCGAAAGAGTTCTAATTCCATCCCCTATGATCAATTTTAACTTCCTAATTTCGCTTTAATTAATTAAATTGCTTTGATTTTATGAAAGTTTTGGTGGTCGATTGTTTGCGATGAACGTGTGAAACAATTTTTAAATAATCAAACATTCTCACTATTTTTCCCTTATTCTACAGCATTCCCTCCTTTACGTAACAAATATACTATCTCTTTATCTCCATTCTAAAAAAGTTCATTGATTTTCACACTACTCTCTCTGAGCGCCATTCCCAGCGGTGAATCAGAACGGAAATCTTGAAGAACATCGCACAACTCAGTCACCGTATCGCGTCGATGCAACTCGGTTCTTCTGTGTAATAAATACCCTAGAGAGCTGGACAAGACGGGGACCATACGATACAAGAGTAGCAATGATCCTAGCCGCGGCGTCCATGTTTTTCAGGGTGACACGGCCCCTACTGTTTCCCGGGCGACTAGATGAAGTGCTTCCTGTCACGCGCACGAACCTTCAAACCGGGCCAATGAAACGAATATGAATGTGATACTTTCAGCACTGCCGGCTTGCCTCGGCACCGTCTCGCTGGCCGCGCATAAATAACGCATAACTCCATCCCCGATGAAACCGCCCTGTTATGCGGCCTAGGTGGCTGCCTAGAACAAGAATTCCCGGGCCGGGGAAGAGGGACGACCTTGGGAATAGGTGAGCTGGAACGGTCCGGGAGAAAAATCTTCCGAGGTACACGTATCACCAGGAGGCAAAGCGTGATTCCATTAGTCAGAACCTCACCACCGACAACCGCGGTGTAAAGCACCGTTTACACGCTTCGGCTGCTTGACTCGCCCGCAGCGGATTACTTTTTGACCGGTTTCGGGGTTCTGGAACTGGTCCGGTCGCGTTTCCGGGTCACTCGGCAGCGATCGTGATTCCGATAGGGAAGACTGATACGGGACATTTACAGGGAACGTTATGTAACTGACGACAAAATGCGCCGATTTTTGTATACAGATCGAATTATATGTTACAAGGATCACAAAAATGTGAATTAAAAGTGATACCGAGACCTGGTTTGACCGCGAGAGGCCAAACAAAAATGGATGAAAAAGAGAGCGATAGAGAAGAGGACGAACCGTTTATCTAACAGTAACCAATTATTTTTGTTACTAAAAAATAAACCAAATGAAAAAATAATAGAATTTAAGATTACATTTTAAGAAAAAAGTCTAAATTTTCGAAAATGTGTTTCGCGTAACTATGATTCTAGCCCCCATCCTCATCCATATATGTAAAGCTTATGAGTATAATGCCTGCTAATAACCTATGACGTTGATGCAACTATAATAATTACGGATCAAATGAGTGAGAAATGGTACAGTTTACTAGAAAAATTTTGGTTCTTCCAAATAAAATTAACCCCTTCACAGATCGAGATTGGCGGTTATTTAATAATTACGAATAAATGAAGTAAAATAATTACAAATTAGTGAATCGTAATAATTACAAATAAAATAATTACAATAATTACAAATAAGTGAATGTAATTTGCAAAAAGATGAATGTGATTCGCAGAAAGGTGAATAAGACTTGCAAAGAAGAGTTAATTTTACTAAAAAAAAAGGTGAATATGATGTACAATAGAATTTATTTGTAGTGCTAAAAGATGAATACGATCTACAAAACGATTAATTTGAAGTGCAATATTTAGTGCAGTATCTGATGATGGATAGTAGAGGATAACTTAAAATTCTCAATAAATTGAACGTTAGCGAAGAAAACTGCTTAATAAATTATCCGACCGAACTAACAACAAAGCCTATGGTGATGTCTATGGTGCCAAGAATAGCCCGAGACCTCGCAGCTCCCAAATTGGAGGCAGACGGTTCTCCAGCCGTTTCCCGCAAGATTATCGGACACCCTGTCGATCTACACGAAACCACGCTGGAAAGCTCCCGAACTGTATTTCACCTGGGCTTCCCACGGCAATGCGAAACAACAACGGGACAAAGAGGCTCGAGTGAAATATTTGAGGGAAAAAAAGGAAAGGTAGCGCCTACCTTTCCACGTGGGGGCATCGAATTGCGTACATTAACACCACAACAGCGGCGCAACAGCGGCGCAAGGAAGCAGCCGAAGAAGGATGCATCAACAGGCGTTGACCGCATGCGGTGTAAACTCGCCTTCAGGGGACCTCGAGTTACCCTCGAAACCCCTGGCAGGGGGTCCGTACACCGGCTTCTCCTTCCTCTTTTTTAAAAGTAAGGATGCCTGTCACCGATAGTGATTTGTTGAGTGTATTTGCATTTTAGATTTAGGCTGCCGCGCCTGCTGCTGCTCCTCTCTCTCTCTCTCGCTCTCTCTCTCTCTCTCTCTCTCTCTCTCTCTCTGTCTCTTTCTTTCTATCTTTCTATCTCCTTCTCTTTTTATCTTACTATCTCTTTCCTTCTCTCTCTCTCTCTCTCTCTCTCTCTCTCTCGCTTCTTCTCCCTTGCTCTATCCCAACCCCTCTGACCCTCCCTATCACGCCTTCGTCCTCATTGCACCCTTGACCAAGCCGATTCTTCAATTTTCATCCGACCTGTTCAATTCTGCTGGAGATAAAAAATGTCTGGACATTTAATGTTCTAACAATAGTTTTTTATAAAGGTATAAATTGCCAACAGTGCAAATGTAGATCTACTTATTCGGATATATTTTACTTTCGGATATATACTCTTTTATTCGGATATATTTTTATGAAGACTTTCTATTCGATTGAATATTCATTCGATAGTATCGAATAAGATTTTATTCGTTGCTCTTTATCTTTTACCCATCATTTGAATAAAATTTTGCCCAACTCTGCTCCACAGACTGACCGAGAAGAATTAAGAAACTTTATACATCGTTAACATTTTAGCAAAAGTTGATATTTTAACAAATATACGTCTGATTAAATTAAAAGTACATATCATAGTGAAATACAGGTTAAAAATAATTCGAATGCCGAGCTTTCTTACTGATTGCGAGTGTAGAAATATTTTGTTGGCCCACTGTATCGGCCAACTGCTTCGATTTCTAGTTTCTAGTCTGTCCGAAGCGTCTCTGAAGGGATGGAATACGGGGGTGGGACGCAGGGATGAAAGCAGGGAATTTGGTTGGTCCAGGAATGACATTAGTCATATACTATGCCCCGACTGCCGGCCCGGGGACTTGTTTATGCACGTTTAAAGAATGATTAGGCGACGGAGTCGCGACGGGGGGCGCGTTGCCATCCCCCTTTCTCTAGGGCCCCTCCCGACGCTCCCTCGTCGGACCGCTTTTACTCGTGATTTTTCTTTCCGCTTGCGCCGCACATGTCACCGCTTCGGATTCCTGCGTGAAAATGACAACACACTTTCTTCGTAGGCCCAGGAATCCTTTCCCTTTCGGTTTCGGGAGACTACTTGACCCGCCGTTGCGCCGAGAATTCTGCTAAATCGTCTCTCCGTAATATTACGATGAAACGTATTAGCTCGAAGCAAAACTAATTTCTTTATTTTTCAGAATTATACTATTTACAAGAAAATTAATGTATCATCATCTTGATATGATTTATAATATGAATATAAATACGAATATACAAGTACAAGTAATATGATCTGAATAAAATTCATATAATTCGAATATAATATAAAGTCACAAATATTTTTACATAATAAGTATTTTTAATTATTTGTTAATAGACATAGTCGTTGCTATTATTTTTAGTCGAGTACTTCTGTTAGTTCGTACCAATGTTTTGCACTGATCGATTAAATATATATATATATATATATATATTAAGAATTATATAATATTAACTATAATTTATAATTTAAAAAATATGTACATATATATAAATAATAATTATATAATATAATATAAATAATAATTATATATATAAATAAATAAAGTATAAAGTATAAATAATTTATACTTTATGCACATACATATATCATTTATAGTTTCCTTGTATCCTATCAAACATATTTATTGCACTATGCGAACTCCGTTATCCACGAATCAAGATCCCAAGTAAATTCTTGCTTCATGAAGTGGCACGAATCTCATTGAAGTCTCGCACGATTCATTGACACCGTAATCCCTCGCTGTTCCAACAGTTGCAAGAACTATAATCACGTAATCTCGAGTCGGTAGGTTCTCCAGTCTCAAACCGGAGCCCCCTTTTTTGGGACGAACTTACGTATTTGTCCGCCGGGAGGCTCCAGTTAGCAGCGCCTTTTACTACGTAACCTGCCGTTATTATTATTAATTTTAGGCTTTTTGCGGCAGCCAGTAGTTACTCCACGGTTTACTGCTGTGAGAAAGCTCGGTGGACTGTAAATTGGTCAGGGCTGTACCAACAAATCCGTTCACTCGTTTCCATCGTCCTCCCTTTTTTGCAGTTGCCTAACCGGTAGGCTCTTCAACTTCTTCGTACCGTGTAGTTTCTTAATCAGGTCGTCCATTGTACTTGAAATTTTCTTACGGACGGATATTGGGTCGATTATCCTTTAAACTTCGAACGGCGGACATTTCCGATGAAATACAACTGGGTATACTTACGATCATTTGTCTCCTTATTTCTCAACTATTTTCAACATATTTTTTATGGTATTCCTTTTAGATACGTTAGTTTTTCTGTAGGCTTTGTTGAACCATGTGAAAATTGAAATCAGTTTTCAGAAACTTAGCATTCAGATATCAATTTTTCTAGTCTGGGTCCGAATGAACCCTGAGTCCGCCGTTCGAATGTTAAAATGCACGTATGTTGTCACTTCCAGCTTGGGAGTTATCATTGAATTGCGAATTTTTACGAGAAATGAATATTTTGATGAATTTGACACCAGAAATGGGAGTCAAATAGAAAATTAATGTTTTTCTTAATAATTTTAATAAGTCACTAACAACATGACAGTATTTTTACATTATTTAAACAAATATCTTTGCCAGGTAACTTTGTTATGTTTGCAGCAATATACGCGGAGAAATCAGAATTATTTTATGATAATTTTATTCTTTATGGTGGCTTGAGTGGATACCTACGCAAGGAATTAGGGTTATCAATTGTTTCGCTATTTAATAGTAATGTCAAATGTAACATTTT
>CM052165.1:1184070-1226576 GCA_028455555.1 Augochlorella aurata
AGTACCTTTTTCCTTTAAGGTATTACAGAAATCAGATTTAAAGCATAATTCTCAATAAATACAATTCTTATATTACTCTTAAACAAGAAATTGATACTAATGATATGAACTGATCTGACCACAGCTACTGTAGAATCACCAAAATCGTGTGCATTTTTATACGAATCCTCACAGATATATTTAACAACCGTTTACAGAAGTAGATTAAACAATTCGCTGTTTATGTACTTAATAAATGCTCTATCGATGAATCATTTATTCATCGCGAATGATTTATTCGCGACTAAGGCACCTATATAAGTAATAAGTAACTTATACTAATAAGTAACCTATTCGTGAAAAAATTATACGCGTATAAAACGATACAGTTGTTTCTTCGTTCGAATAATTATCCAGGTAAAAAGTTATTCGGATAATGCCCAACCCCGAGCAAGACACAAAGCTGAAATGAATCTCGAGCGACGAAGTATACCGCTTAATCAATATCGGCCGGGCTACACCTGGTTCGGTAAATGATCAATATCCCCGAATGGATCAATGAAAACAAACAAGTCGCAGTTGGTCCGTGCCCCCCACGATTAGCCGCGGGTGAATTCCGATGTTTCGCTAGACGTATCCTTCCCCCGTGCTCGTCTATGGTTTACGTGACATTTCGGAATGAATATGGCCGCGTGCAAGGGGGGAAGGACGTCCGTATGCGAGCCTCCGTACATATTTTGGGAGAACACCACGCGGTCGAGCCGGTCATGTACCGCTGTGGGCAACAATATTCATAACTAATAGATCGCCGGTCCCTGGGTGACAGAGCAATACGTCCTGCGTTTCGATGTTCCTGGCTCAGAGATCGAGGCGAGCCCGCGTGCGGGGTCGTGGCCGGATCCGTCGCTTGGTTAGGTCCGCTTTACACGGGCCGAGCATTCCGGGAAGTCCAACTCGAACGACCATAAACAAGCCAGCAGCCCTCTTTCCAGCTCAACCGTCTTCCTTCACCTGGCTTTCCTGATCCACGTGTCCCCGCGACTATCGCCACGCGCTGCTTTCCGGATTTCATCGATCGGAACTTCCTAGGTCACTCCTATCAACGCCGCCAAACTATTCCGGGGTTATGGCCGTTGATCTACGCAGGGATTCACCGAAGGGAATCTAGCGGGTTAGATCGCATTAATGCCAGACTTTGTCAGTGATAGACTACATAGATACTATACTTCATTGATTTTAAACTTTGTCAATATTAAATGAGGTTGATGTTAGACTTGATCGAGACTGCTATTAACACGAGACTGTTTCTCAATTGTAGACTTTATCAATACTAGACTTCAGCGATGTTAGATTTTATTAACGCTAAACTATATTGGTACTATACTTTATTGATATTAGGCTTTATTAATATCTGACATCATTGATACTACACGCCATTGATGCTAAGCTTTATTAATACTAGGCTTCATTAATGCTTCGTATCATCGATACAAGGTTTTATCAATATTAAGCCACAAGGATAACACAACGATTGATACTAGAATTTATTAATGCTAGACTACGTCGATGCTATATTTCATTGACATTAGACATTGTCAATATTAAAATAGATTGATCGTAGACTTCATCAATACTGCAACAGTAAACTGTGTCTCAGTGATAGATTTTATCAATACTAGAATTTATTGATACACTTCCTTGATATTAGACCTTATCAATATTAGACATCATTGATACTAGACACCATTGATGTTAGACTTTATTCATACTAGACTCAATTATAGAGTTTATCAATACTAGACTTCAACGATGTTAGATTTTATTAACGCTAGATTATATTGTTCCTATACTTCATTGATATTAGGCTTTATCAATACTAGAAAATATTAATGGTAGACTTCATCGATATTACAATACTAGAATGTATCTCAGTGATAGACTTCATCGATATTACAATACTAGAATGTATCTCAGTGATAGACTTCATCGATATATTAGACGTTAGCATTACCAGACTTCATTATACTAAACGCGACTGATGCTAGACTTTGCTGGTACCAGACTTCATTCATGATACATTTCTTTGACAGTAGATTTTATCAAAATGATACCATTAATAGTAGACGTATGCATACTAAGCCTTTATCAATGTCAGAGTACATTGACGATAGACTACATCGATACTAGACTTTATTGATACGAGACTTTATCAATACGTGCATTTATAGATGCTATACTTTATCGTTACCAGACTTTATCAATACTAAACTTCGTTGAGAGTAAATTTCATTGATTCTTTATTGATACTACACTTCACCGATATTAGACCAGACATCATTGACACAAGACGCTACTGATGCTAAATTTTATAAATTCTACACTCCATGTCACACACGTTTAATGACCACTTTTCTACCTTACATGAAGAAAATCAAATTCATTTTGTCTATGTTAATCTTACTAGGATTTGACAGGTAAATACCTTTTTTTATTACTAGATTCATAATTGAATCTCCTGTGGATCTCTTGTTGAAGATCTTGTGGATCTATAAGCAAATTTTCACTTGCATACGTCATTTTACAAAACTTAGATTCAAAAGGTAGTTCGCTTAGTCAAGTAAAAGATTTCTCACTATAAGACGAAAATAAAAATGTAATTAGATCTTATTAATCTATAAGTATCCTTGCATTTTAAACATTTACACATTCCAGATAATGTATAAAAATCCTTCGTTTATACATGATGGCCGATCTGACCGAAAAGCGTCGAGACAAGATATTGACATTTTATTTTGTAAATTGTATCCATTAGTTCGACTCGAAAAGGCACTGGGCATTTAATGACTATGATAGAGAAACGATCAGTAAGTATACTAGTATGTGGAAGAATTGCCGCAGGACCTCTTGTCCTTGAAACGTGGCATTAGTTTCCGAATCGTAGTGATTAACCAGTTAGCTGTTGCAATCCCCTTGTAAAGCATTACTATAATAACTATCATTATAACATTCATATTTGACTTCCTTCATATTTTGTTTAAATACAATGGTTTTAAAAGAATATGTAATTTATTAAAGAGTAGCAATGTATATATCCTTCTTAACTAGCTAAAAACAAACTTCTAACGCAGTGACAGCTCGGAGGTAAACTCTTTGCCACCAAATAATGAACGTATCATATTGAAGCACAAATGTCACTGTTTCGAAGAGGTCATTAAACCATTTCATTAACTAAATTAACTTTGAGTCACTAAATTATCAAAAACGTTAGCACTGCACTGAGATACAAATAATGAAGACTAAACGAAGAAGTAAGAAACATTTATGAAACTAGGTTCTACAGCTTCTTATTTCTTCTGTCGCAGCTGTTCAAACGTGTAAATCATCCGACTCCTTTTGCAGAAAGAACGCTTTCGTCACGATCATCAATGACCGCAGTTCTTTTAACCACACTGAACAAACTAATGCGACGTTACGCCTTAGTGACCGCGAGAACAATAAATCTGGACAGTGCGGTCGTGTTCAACCACTCGCAGGATTGCGGTTGTCACGACCATCATCCATCCGTTCTTTTCCTTTCTTATTTCATTACAATTCCTGCGTATTATACTATCGCACGTCATAAAAAGAATATTCACATAATTGAGTTAACTACGTAGAATTTGCTTGTATTAATTGTAATTATTAACTATTAACTATCAATTATTAACTATTATTTACAAACCTGTCGGCAGTTAAACGCATAACAAAGTTTCAGTTGCTGGAAGAATATTTTCATATTCTAATGCTTTGCTGTTAATTTTATTCTAATTAATTAATTAATCGATTAGATAAATTACTGTTGCATTAGGAACAACATAAAGAATAATAGATCTATAAGACAAATTCTCAAAACTATATTTTGAAAAATTAACGAGTAAAGCTGAGAATTATTAGAATCATTGTCACTTGTATAAAATGTAATATAATGGTAATAATAATAGTTATAATTAATAAATAATAAACAATTATAATATAATAGTTGTTAAGATGATCCATTGTCCAAGAATTAATTGCCACCTCATTGCAGTCAAATTTATTAAATTCTGCAAATAAATTTGTGTTCTAATAATAATTATTATATCAGTTCACATAACAGGCTTAAGCACATTGCATCATAGTGCTGTTTTCAGAGATATGCATGTATATTTTAATCAAACCTGTGTGTCCCGTACACCATTACCGTCAGTTTCTAAGAACACTGTAGGAGTGTTAAATGAATTACTTTATCTTCCTTATATTTAATATCATAGTTACAATATCATAACTGAATAATAACAATCGTTATTATAGATAACATATAATTCAGTAATAAATAACAATATAAACGCTCTAAAAATACAAAAATGTTTTTAATAAATTATTTTTGAACTCAATCTCGGGCAGTGATACACGGATGGCAAAAATGTGTACCTACTTGTACAATGTAATTACTAGACGGTGGACTTTTATACAAAATAAAAATTGTCTACACTAATTGCAGGATACCGGAGCCACGTAGTAATTTCAACGACTCGAAAATAACGTATTTTTCAATTCTCCAAGTAATTTTACTGTTTCGTATTCGAGCAAATCATTTTCGTCGCAAATGCATAAAACCCGCAGTCTAGTAACCGCAATCCTGAAATTTGCTTAAAAAGAAATTTCGCAACTCGATTAGCATACCGAAAAGAGCCGAGGCCCGAATCGCCGATTCCAAACTCCTGGGTGGCGTGGCGTATTTAATATTCATCAAGAAATAATTGCCGATCGGGCGCGGCTCGGTGAATCGGGCGCGCCTAGCTTGCAAAAAACGGTCGGAGTCGAAGCCGGTCACCCCCGCAGTTAACCTCCCCCGACAGGCAATTCGCGAGCGAGACCGGCCGCAGGATGATCGATCCTCTTTCGTGTCACCGGTGCTCGTCAGACGCCGAGAAAAAGAAGAGGGAACGAGGAATAACGTGGCCCGTAGTGGGAGGAGGATAAAGAAGAAAAAACGAGCGGATACACCGCGTTGGCGGTGTCGGAGGACCCTGAAGAATCAGTGGAGAGACGGTCGGCGCGAGACGAGGAGAAGAAGAAGGAGCAGGAGCAGGAGAAGGAGGAGGAGGAGGTGGTGGCGGTGGTAGTGGTGGTGGATGAAAGAGTAGAAGAAACGATGGAGAAGGAGAAGAAGCAGAAGACGAAGAAGAAGGAGAAGAAGGAGGAGGAGGAGCGGTGAGTGCGGGTCGCCATTAAGCGGACCCCCTGCCGCGTGGCCCGCGGCAACCCTTCACAAAAAACTGTAATTGGAAATACTTTTCCTCCTTTTTTCCTGAAATAATTTATGAATCTTCCACCGGTCAGCCAGCGAAGGATGTGGCTGCTTCCAGGCTCGGTTCCCTCGTTCCTCCGGGACTCGGCGACGAGGAACCGTTCGGGGAACAGTTTCGTGAAGGAAATATCACGACTATCCTCCCCCGCCTTCTTCCCGGGCCCCGTGTAACGAACGGACAGAGAGAGAAAGAGACACAGATAGATAGATAGAGAATAAGAGAGCAAGCGAGAGAGAGAGAGAGAGAGAGAGAGAAAGAGAGGAGCCTCTACGAGAACCTTCTCTCGCCGAGATATGGCAGAACTGTAAAAGGAGGTGAAGGACAGGTGAGGGATCGAAAAGAGAGAAACCGAGATCGGTGCTTCTTACTCGGCCCACGGCGACACCCCGCGGCGAGAAGATTCCATTGAACTGTCTTTGAGGCTCTCTTTATTTTACGCGGGACTTTACGGCGTCATTTGGATGTTGTCGCTGAAAACCCGGGACCCCGTGCGCCCGCGCCAGCCTGCGCGAGCCTGCGCGAGCCTGCGCGAGCCTGCGCAGCTTTGATTGGTACCCTGCGATGTCTTTTATTAACACTGTCAATTGCGGTTAACGGGCTGTTTAGAGGGGAAATGGATCAGGATTATGGTTGTCCTTTGTACCGGCACGCAGTCGATTATTTCGACTTGAAAGCCGACCAAAATGATTTCATTCGTTTTGAGTGTTTTGTACCGGAGTGAAGAGGAATACTGCTCCTCGAAGGCTGACCAAAATGATTTCCATTCATTTTTGCGTCTTGTGCACTAGCGTTCAGTGGTGTATACTCGTCATGAACAGTTAACTGATTAAAAACGATGTATAGTTTGATATATTCTGTTAAATTATAGATTATTCAATATGAAGAAGTATGGTGAAAATCATGCATACTCAGTATAATTACAGTAACTTAGATACTCTGTAATATAGTTCAATATAGATACTCTTCATATATAGTTTGATATATTTTCTTAAATTACAGATTATTTAATATAAAGAAGCATGACGAAAATCATACATACACAGTATAATTAAAGTAACTTAGATACTCCTCAAAGAGATTGTAACTAGCAACTAGCTGGTTAAAACAGCTGATTCATGATTTCACCCTTTGCACTCAAAGTCATATAACTAAATTGAAATAATATAACTAAATTATATAACTTGGTGCATTTTAGGGACTTCTTCCAGGGAATTTGAATGAAATTTTTAGGTAATAGACCGTTTTGTTATCAGGATATTACAAAAATAAATGTTCAGATAAAAAAGGCTCTCCTATACATATGAAATTGTGTCTTGTGGCCAAAACTGTTACACTTTTCGTAATTTCTTAGATATAAACGAATTGGTAATGCAAATAGTATTTTAGCACGTGATACAATAATTTGTAGTGCTGCCAAGTGCCAAAGAGTCATCGATCAAATGATTAATATTCAGTGGTTCAGTGCATGATTATTCTAGATCACATTGATACAATTCCTTTCTCGATATGTCAAAATTCATTTTGTTGAGCTAGTCATGGCATCCGATTCACTGTGGCGCGCCAGACGCTGTCTTGCACCAGTTGATTCGATTTCTTTCTGTTCTGTCTCTCTTTTTCGTGGATTTTACGGAGATGATGCTTCGGCTCGTTTGATCACGAAATAATTGACCAAGGTTTTTCGAGGCGGCTTTGTTCAACGAAGTTTAGCGAATTTCGTTTCGCGGCGTGATTGGAGGAATGGTATCGTAATTGATAGGGGTTGCTGTAAACTTAAAGAACAATAGAGGTAGCAGTTTTTTTATGAATATTGCTTTTGGGATCAGCACGGTAATTTTTTATTGTTGGTATTTTGGATAATATCTTTCATTTATAATTGCAGGAGAACGTGCAAGTATGCACTTCCATTGAAAAACTGATTGTTATTTAACATTTTTATTTTTGACTGAATTGGAAATGTCTAATAGAAAAAATATCTGTTTTTGATATCATTTTTATGAGTTTATGTTATGATCATATTACGTAAATGCCAATCGAATCTTATTACTTGTGTTTGCATTACATTCATATTATAAATCATATAAAAATCGTAATAGATTAAATTTCTCGTCAAGTGTTCCCTTAGTATCATCCCATCGGAAGACATTATTTTATAAAATACTATTTTAGCAAATAGAATCACGTCTCTCAGACGACAGTATGTGGAAAGGTACTAATATGAGTCCTGCGTTTATTGAGTATCTACTGTTCATTTTATGCATTTATGACGAAAATGACTAGTTCCAATTTCAAACAGTAGCAACATTTAAAAAATTCTGAGATGTCACTGTATTATTCTTGATCCATTAAAATTATTAAAGAAAGAAAGAACCTTCTTTTTAGTATCAATATTTATTTTACATAAAAAGCCGCAGTCTAACTGTTTCAGTTATTGTTTGCATGTTTTATGCCATTTTGACAACTGTATTTACCCATACTATATTTCGTTGACTTAATTCATAAATCCACTTAATCAAAAAATTAACACTAATCCGGACATGTCCTACATTGATTAAATCTTTCAGTCTATAGTCGGAATACCCAAGTGCAAATTCTTAACAGTAGAGGACAATTGTTTAAAATCATAGCACAGTAGAATCTCGATCATCCGAGTAAAACTAAGCAGAGTGACATGAATATTCGGATAATGGAACAGTGATTTAAGCATAGAACTAAATCTAACCTTTATTGATTTATACAATAAATCATTTTGCATGTTCCATTGCCTTAGATTGATCTGGTTATATGTGAAACATGTTTGAACAATAAAGAATTCTGACATTAGAGAATTAATTTCTTTTTAATTTCTTTAATTTGTTCACTGAAGTACAACTAGTACATGGCTGACATTATCGTTCACTATATTTGTAATAGTTAAGAGTTTTTCGTTAATTGTTTCATGCACATTGAAGCAACCAGAATTTAGTTTTACGCTTATCGTATTTGTCCAGACATATTTACAGTTACAGTGTTACACTGACAATTCGAATAAGACTAGGTCAAATATATTTGACACATAAAACAATAGACATTGTTCCAAATTTTAAACACGTATTTCTGTTCTAACAGTGTTCTTTCTTAAATTTGTTATATTTTATTCCTGCATTAAATATTAATAACACCTTGAATAATACCTAAATATATTATCTAACAGTATTGTATGAATAAATATATCTTGAAGAGAAAAAGTATTTAACACTTTTTTTACATGGATGCAAAGTGACCCACCCTTACACAGACCTTAAACCTTTTACTATCTTAAGCTTCCTTGAGTTAATAATTCTATCTTATCAGCCAAGACTTTCACCTTAACAATACTATCTCAAGCTCTTCGTAAATCAAAATTTCTGTCACATGCGAACGACATTGTCGATTAACCAGTCTTACAAATTAATTTCCTTCGTTACTCGATTAAAACAATGAGAAGAATGTACACAGAGATTAAAGCAGTAATCACAGCAATATCCACGTCTTTCGATATCCGGTTTCATCGATTAAATAGCCTCGACATCGTGGAATTTCTGGAGGGGTTGTGATTCGGCAGTGAACGAATCCGAATGACCTCATAGTCGACAGGCGTGAGCAGCGTGGTTTCTCGAGTAGCAGGAATGGGAGGTTACATAGTCGCCGGTACAATCGTTATCCAACGATCCATTTCGTTTCGTCACGTGAAACACGATCGTAACTCTCACGGATCGATCGAAGAAGTAACGAAGCTACACCTCTCTGAACCGTTACAGGAGGAGGAGGCGGAGGAACGGACGCGAACGAGGGGAGAATATACATCTCCCTTAAATAAACATCTTTCAATAAAAGATATGAAGTTTTTACTATTCGTTTCAAAATCCGACGTTTCATATAGTCGACCAGCCTAGTAGGTTCCAATTAGAACAGATATTAAAAGAACTCTTGAGATTAAAATTTCTAGTTTGACTAGAATTAAGAAAATTTGAAACGAAAAGTTTCAAATTCAGAAATCTAAATCTAGATCTATGATAAAATCATATAAAAATGATTTTCGAATTAAATTTATATTAAACCTTCACTACGAATTTAAAATAAAAATTGATTTAATTGATCATATTGCCTCCATTTAAAATCAATTAGATCAAATTTCTAATAAAAATCAGTTACAATTTATAACGAAATTTATTAAAACTTAAATCTATATTCATAATGAAATAATTGTCAAAAAATCTTTTTAATTAAATATATATATTAAACATTTATTACAACTAAAATTACTACCATTTAAAATCAATTCAATTTTTCTATTAAAAATCAATTATAATCATAATTTATTAAAATTTAAATCTAAATCAATAATAAAATAGTAATAAAAATCTTTTCCAATTAAATTTATAATAAACCATCACCACAAATCGAATATAAAATCAAAATTCGATAATATTATTCCTATTTAGAATCAATTAAATTAAATTTCTATTGCAAAACAATAATAATCACAATTTATCAAAATCTAAATCTGAATCTATAACAAAATAACATAAAAAATCTCTTCAATTAAATTCATAGGAAACATTCGTTAAAAATTAAATTTACAATGAAAATTTCTTTCGCACACCGATATGAAAACGTCAGTCAACCCTGTACAGCTGAATGCGACTTACCACGTTTTTAAAA
This sequence comes from Augochlorella aurata, assembly GCA_028455555.1. Classification (NCBI taxonomy): domain Eukaryota; kingdom Metazoa; phylum Arthropoda; class Insecta; order Hymenoptera; family Halictidae; genus Augochlorella; species Augochlorella aurata. The sequence continues at coordinate 1,194,060 of CM052165.1, forward strand.
CCGATTGAATTTTTAGAAACGACGTGGCATCTTGCTCTGATACTTCTCGCCTGTAATCAAGGACGTTATGTTTCCTACAACCGTAAAAAATATTTGTGAACCGTTACGGGAGGATGCATAGAGGAGGAGGAGGTGGAGGAGAACGAGGAGGAGGAGTAGCGGACGAGGACGAGGGGAGAATATACGAGCAACTGAAGGAGGAGAAGCGAAAGTGGCCTCTTCTTATTTCGTGCCCTGGGACACCCTGCTGCGTGAGGGTGGAGGTGAACCCTCTTTAGAGTATTACGAGGACCCTTACGGCAGCCTTCGGATGCCGTTATCAATTTGGGTGATTCTCAGGATTTATAATGAAGATGCAATGCTCGCGTCCGTCCTTGTTCGTCCTGCCGGTTTCGCTTCCTTCTGTTTCGGTCCCGAGGAGGCAGGGTAAGAGATCTTCGTCATCGCGAGCTTTGATCACCCAATCAGCGGACGGGCCTGTAGTCCCGTGTTAGTAATTACACCGGCCCGCCACCCAGGACGCCGCGTATCAGATTCGCCGAAGACAATGTCGATAATGCGCCGATAATGAGGAGAATGAAACGCGTGGTAGTACTAGCTTTGTTGATTTTTTCGTTCTCGTGCTCCCTCGCACGGAGAATATGTTTCTATGGGACGACTAATCGTCTATAGGTACACTCCGGCCGAAGAAAACTGACGCGCACCTTTTTCGTGGCAGAGATGTAGCCATCGATAATATTATCGGAAATTATCGATATCGCGATCTATCGATAACAAGATTATGTTCAAGTCTAATTGACTTTATAATTCTCGAATAAGACGTACTACATTATTTTACGAAAAAAAATAAAGAAGATGAAAAGATAACATCCCCCGAAGACAAAGCAAAGGCACAGCAATTGATCACTTCAGAGTAACCGGTTCCACTACCCTATACTTATGAATTCGAGTCAATTTCAATAACCAAATTTCATTCCGCCGAGAACCAGCGGGCAAACTTTCGACTTTTTCAAAGGGAATTAGACTTTGCACTGGCTTTCACCTGATACGTGAAAAATTAAAGTAATGTGGCGAACTGCAGTGACCTGCGTTATCTCTATTGAACATAGCGTTGTTTCTTCATTGTTAAGTTATATATTTCATAGTTAACATTATATTAACATTATATGTATTTCATGTTTAATATTACATTAACATTATATGTATTTCATGTTTACTGTTATTGGATTTTATTGTACGCTCTTCTGCTTGAAAATGATATTGATTTATTAATGTCTGAGGAGGTATTGTAGGGCATGCATTAAAAGTATATCTTTCCTTTATTCTTGTTTTATAGGTTTGTCACTAGGATATTATTTCGTGTGTCAATATATCTAATTGGTCACGGTAACTAGAGTACAACTCTATTTACATGAACTCGTTGGAGGACAAGTAGTTCATATAGGGGTGTAATGAAGTTCAATAAACAGGTGTCCCACGTGACACTTTTCATGTTTTTCCAAGCACTCGCGATGATTTGACAAACAAATGTTTCAGGCAAAAGTTGATCAGTTTTCGATTGGCTATACAGAGCAGCAAGAAAGTATCCAAAAATCTTTTTATCGATCATTGTCAATGACATCCTCATTTCTTTAAATGGCATTTTATATTTTTAAATTCAACCACCTAGTATACCATAAACTTCGGATAACCTTGAAAGCAAGCAAATGAAAATTCCAACAAAAAGTCAACTTGAATAGGTAATAATAACTTGTGTTGTTTTATTAATTTATGACTGCTCGTCTCCAAAATGCCAACTTTTATTCTTGAGCAATTTGTATTATTCAACAGCACACTGCCTGTCACGAGACTTCTTAAACAAGTCTTATTTTATGTTATTCTAAGAGTGACGTGTCATTTTAAACAAATTGCTTTCGAACTCTATGATTAACATCTGCAATATCGAAAACATACCCGCAAGTAGTTCGTTGCAAAATGACGAAAATATGGCACTCCGCTTAAAAAACACGAGGTGACCTTAAAATAATCTTGGAAAAATAAAGATAAAAATTTTTGTTTGTTACAGTGTCATTTTATGTAGAAAATGATAAAAAAAAGGTTCCTCTACATGTTTGCCGTATCTTGTACCGTTGAGAAATTGTATCAAACGGCACTTATCGATGGACACCCTGTATATTTACTTATGCTTTTATTTTTAAATTATATTTTCACGAAGCACACGTATTACACGTGTGGAATAAGAGACCGAACAATTAGAGAAAACAAAGAGAACTTAACGTCAATATCGTTTAAGATAAAAAGGCATTAATACATTCTGAAAATAGATAATGCGAAGTGACCTTTGACAAAGCAATTAGAATGAACAAAATACATATTTAATGGCGAAATAGCTGACTGCAGATTTGTAAGAGAATTTTTCAAGACGGATAAAGGAGTAACCTATAAATGACAAACAGTTCTATGCAACAATAGACATTATATCAAATTGATCCCATTATTTGTTCACGTTACCACATCGTGAAGACCGAATGATAAAGACAGATCTTTCCCACAGGCTCGATAGCAGAACCACAACTTCGCCCAAGCAAGTATAGCTTTCCTCTGTTCCCTTTATTTATTCTTTCTACAATATCCTTTCATTCTCCCTACCCAAGTGATAATCTGAAATCATTTGTAATCCTTGATTGCTTATATCGTAACAATTTAAACTCATTTTACTAGATTATTAATTTACAATAAGTTGCTATAACTTTATTCATAAGTTTGTACGATAAAGGATGACTAAACATTCATTTAAAAATTTTGTGTTAAGGTTGTAAATACTTTATTATTTGTTAAATGAACAGTGAAAGACAGTTTTGACAACATTCTGAAAGAAATTTTATCATTTACTAATTTCTTATCTCTGGAAATAAATTCTGATGAAGGAACACCTAATTTTCAATTTATGCAACTATCTTGTACTGTTATTTGAAATTACATGGTTTAAAAGACAATAAGCAACTCTACATTCATTTAGTAAGATGTTTAATATTTGATAGTCATGAATTTTTATGCTAAATAATCTGTATCAATTCTACGCAAGTAAGAAATTTCTTTCCTCAATCATTTTAACACGTTGAGCGCGTAACTTAATATTTCAAAATTCTTTCAATATCTAAAAATAATTGATTCTGCAGTAATGTACATAATTTATATGTAAAAGAAGAAAAATAATTTACTTCTCAAAAATATCAATTCACTCAAACTAATAAAAAAATTATAAAATATATAATTGCACTGTATGAATTACTATAAAGGTACACTAAATCAATGGTTTCATATTCAAAAACGAATTCATCCCTCTAACATTTTATAAAAGAGATTACTGCAATGTAAATCGATACAACAAAAAACAAATGATAGATTCAGTCATTTCAGTTATCAGCAGCTTTTTCTTAACTAGCTCATAGAATATGCAATAGGCAAAATATGCAAGAAAATAAATATATTTTTTATATTCTCTAATGATGAAACATATTTCAGTTAAAGTTTGATGTGATTTTTTTAATTTTTCTATAAAATGCGTTTGCATAAACTTTCGCAGTGTATTGATCACAGAACAAACAGGGGTTGAAATGACAACTGGCGCGCCGATTTTGGAGACAGAAATGAAGAAAAAAATCAATATATATTTTGTATAACAATACCGTAATCTAGAGTCTTTATTTATACATCAGCAATTGAAAAAAAATAGAAAAATAACCCTCAACAACCAGGAAACACGTTAGTATGGGCAGAAACCTACTTACTTCTTCTGTTTCAAGCATTTACCTGTCATATCGCCGTGTTTCTAACATCGATTCATTCAAAATACACAGCAATAACTATAAATATGAATGAATTATTCAATTGAAGATATTAAACACTTGTTGTCTCATTTGTTAAATGGTTTAATTACTTATCGTATGTTTAGTTTCATTGTCTCAAAGTTACGCATCCATTGAGGACCTAATGTATACGTACGATTATTTTTAAACTAACTTTTCTCGAAAATGGTAAAACATGTCTTGAGATCTCAACGGAAAACTATCCCTTGAACCTTCCTCTACATTATTATACCAAATTTTCTTACAGTGGCCTGGATTTCTAATTGTAATCATGATTTTTAATACCGCGTCTGAGATCAAATCGAGACGTTCTTGGAAATGGGTTTATTCGTCTCCCAATAATACAAAAATGGATGTGTTTCGTTTAATTCAGAATTCCATTTAAACGATTCCACAGAAAAAAGATTTTGCAACCTTCTATATATGAATATTAACAATAGATTGAAGCACATCCGAAAAGCTTCCAAATCGAATACTTGCTAATGTCATATGAACAATATGCTTTTGATATCTGATTTCTGCAAAAATATTCGTACATAATTTCTTATTATTTCTTAACCTGTTAAATTGAAATATTTATTGCTTATTTACGTATTATCTTAGAACGTTCCTTACCTGTTTATTTATTATGTTCATATATGTATTACATATTTTTTTATGTGTTGTCTTAAAATATGTATTACATATTTGTATATAATGTATTTATATTGCATAACAGATACGTACATGTCGCATCTACATATATACTGAACGCACCAACACCCAGTAATTCATAGTAAAATATGTTCGCAATAAAAATTAGTACAGAGTTTCCAAAAAATTACAATACTAAATGTTGACAAAAGATTTTTTCACTCAGCAAAAAGAACAAAATCATTGCAATTAGTTAACATAACTGTATATTATTTATACACTTAGGCCGAATTAGTATAGAAGTTATGTTTTCTGTCCGACCACCTATAAGATCGAATTACTGCGCGCCACGCGATTTCTCGGCGAAGGAAATCGGCAATTAATTGCCAGAGAATCTAATGCACCAGAAGCAATTTTCGCAAGTCAGTTGTTCTAGCCCGGGCCTGGTTCATTAGCGGCGGATTGAACGTCAGCCAGCGAGCGTGACACGCAGCCTTTCACCGTTTCGATAATGAGCATGCAAGAAAAGCCGGCCTCAGCCGCACGACCGTCCTCGTTACGCCGAATGAAGGAGACCGTAGACGTAGTCCCCGGAGGAATGAGACACGACAGGTCGCCGGACGACCCTACGCCGCGACCTCTATGCATCTAAATTGGCTGCGCCCCCATTCGTCATGCAGCGGCTCGCTTCCCCCATTGATCGCTCGCGCACACTTCGTGGGAAGTGCTGCCCGATCGTCCTACCTTTTTTGCATCTTCCTCCTCGGCATATCCTTCGGGCCGTTTTGAACGGTACACCCTGAGATCTCTCCGATGTCCTCCTTTAGCGCGCCGCGCGGCGCTGCGAAATCCCCGAATCCGCGAAGAACGATACGGAAACCTCGATCTAATCGTCTAGGCTAAGCGTATCAATTACTGTGCTCATTAAAGTGATGTCCTGAGTTTTCGAAAAATTAAATAGTTTTTCTTTACCTATATCGCAATTCTTAAAACATTTAAATTATATGCTGATCTCTTTCATACAAGGTGACCCAGATTTTTTCAGCTAAATGGTATCAGCGCGTCAAAAAAATGGAGAAAAACATTTAATGTCAAAATCAGGTATTTGTATTCAATATTTTCATGGACTGATATTAATTTGTTCTATACAGGTGTATAATAATAACAAAAAGCAGTTGAACGATTTCTTTAATGAAAAATTATATACAGAGGAAGAGGTATGATTTTAAACATAAGATATTACAGATTAAAACTATGTTTTCATTCGGATTCTTCTGATTCAGTTTCGTCCTCTTCTTCTTCTTTCAAGAATTAATTCGAAAGCAGTAAGTGGATAGTTTCTTCTAAAAATGGTTTCGGTCTTTTATTTTATTTTTTCCTCATAGTCGTTATTAATGGATCTAAAGTCAGTAGCAGCCTATTTATAACCACGAAGTTGAAGTAATATTAAATTATTTTAACACTTTACTACTACCGGTCGGGGTAAAAAGCCAATTTATAGGCTACCGGCCTAGAAATAAATATTAATACATAAAGTATTAATATTTATTTATAGTAGTAGTTGTATTGTAATAAAGTAGTTGTATTGTATGATACGTTAGAGTAATATTATATTTTACTGTTTCATATTAATTACATTTTTGTTTCATATATTCTTGAGCACAGTTTTGGATGAGAACTCCTTATTTTGTTCTGCGCCTCTGCAGCTTCCTCGCTTAGCTGTCCAACTGGTATAAACGGCAATTCGGATTATTACTTTACCATGCGTTAATTCCGTCTGGACTGTGGGAATCATAGGATTCCATTCTTTATCACGTGGGAACGAAATACCGAACTAAGGTTTTTAGTGCGTCACTCACGAATACACGCAGAGCGATCAATGCTTAGATGTCGTGAACAGTTTCCACTTTTATGACATTTGAAGACAGAACGCGGCTACATTGTTTGAATGCCGAGCTAGCTATCGAACTTTATGCCTCGCCAATAAAAAATGTCTCTATCTTTCTGGTTAGCAGCTATTAGCAGTCAATCTTCTTTACGTAAGAAAGTTGAGTTTTCCCTGTTTAAAATGTGACCAAAATGGACACCTAATTCCGCTCACTCCACAACTAATAAATGTAAAAAGAATGTAAAACATTGAATTCCGTTAAATTCATAATGATAAAATGATATAAATATTAAACGTATTCTATTAGGTACAACGCCAAAATATATAAAGTGTGTACAGAAATAAGTTTAATGTATAGTGAGTATATCAAATTTTATCTCTCGTCATTTCATTTTAAAAAACGAAGCGGATATAAACGATGATATCGATCTAGGATGATTTGCAGGTCATTTTGAAGCAGTGTGGTCGCGTTCAAAATGAAGAAATTATAAAAATGATTATAATAGCCCGTACACATAAATAACTATTAGCGAATGAAATTTTCCCTACGATGATAGTTTCAAAAATTGACACTTTTCCGCTTTTTCGGGGCAAATAGCCTACTGCGCACCACTGGGGCCACCATAATCCGGTTAAGTGTTAACCAGCAAGTTGTCCGGCATTTCCGGAGGGGACGCGAAAATCTGCCAGCTGTTCGAAGTCGATCAAAAGATCATCCTCTGTCATCCCGCATAATTATCGAAATCAGCACGCGTCCCCCATCAGCAGAGGATCCCAGATCCCGGCAGCGGAAGATGAAAGAGCGCGCGGCCACGAGACTGTCAGGTCTCCCTTGTCTGATTTCGACTTACTAGACACGGTTTATCGGGCAGCATTGTGTTACGTGCGACCTAAGACAAGGTGTTTCGTTTCTCGCCCGGCTGACAAAGGGCAGCAGTACCGGCACAACAAAGCCTCTCCACCGCAGCGGCGATCCCCGAAGACGACCGGGTGAAAGACGGAGCGCGGTCCTCCCTTTTCCGTCTCTGTCCCTTGTCGATTTTGTTCCCGGTCTGCTCGCGGCGCGTCGGCGGCGCGCGTAAAACCTTTTCTCCGGCGAGATGTCACTTATTAATTCTCCCATTCTCTCGAAGCCAGCGAAATGAATAGCGGGAGCTGACCGGTGCCGGGAACCCCGCCCCCTACGAATCGGCCGCTGGCGGAATTCTTTCGGTGAGAAAAGACAGAAGGTGGACAGGAACGAGACGTATCTCGCAGGACAGCCGGTGGAAAGGTCAAAGGATCCTCCGGCTACCTGAGCGTCCTTCCCTCCGTGATCGTCAGGTAGAGCCAGCGAGCTCCTCTACGAGCCCGTCGCCTCTTTTCACCGGGGCCGCGCGACGATTAATAACCATTTTTTCTTTTTCACTCGGTTCCATTCTGTTCTGGAAAGGGGTGATCCTGCCGGCCACGAGGAAGCTGCCGTTTAAGGAAAAACCACAAATTTCGAGCAGCCGATGACCGGCATATCGGGGAACGAGCCTGTGGCCCGTGGACCGACCGAGGACCCCCGCTGATCACTTTTCAAGAATTCCCCGATGGTACTCATCGTCTTCTCCGGTCCACCTTCCAGCTTTGATATATAGATTTTCGCGAGCTGACGTCATGGGGAATTGAAACTCGTAAATCCAATAGCTGGAATGCGCTCGAGCTGGAATTTTTATACGATACTGTCCGTCATTTTTGTCGGGCTTGCTTCAACTCTCATCCGGACCTCGCTTTTCCAACTTAACACGTTCGCTGCCGAATATTAAATTACGGCAGAATAAACAGTTTATTCATAATACAGTATATAATGAAATATATAATTAGTCACGCGACACTCGCATTAATACTCTCACAATACTTCTCAATACTTTCTGTTCTCCCTTTATTCTCTCTCGCAGTCTGGATCATTCTGTCTTTACTCTTGGTTCTCCCATTCCTTTTTCCCACTATTTCGTACTCATATTATACTCGTCCTTCGTTCTGATTGGAATTCGTACTTACACGAAATTTTCTAACATATCACAATTCACCTACCCTCACGCCATCACACATTCGGACTATCAAACTCATTCGCACGTCACTCATAATGTTTCACATTTGTTGTAGTGTGCAACGACGCGTTTATATTTCACGTAAAGAATATCCACGCAATTTTGTTTATATATTTAATTATTTAAAGTTGCAACACATAGCATGGCATGGACCGTTTATTGCGAACGTGGTGTAAGTCCATTTCAAGTCTGTAAATATGTATTATGTTAGTTAAATTCGCCTAAAATAAATTTTGTGTAATCAAATTACGTATTGATAAATTAGTAGAAACATTGCCAGACTTGACATAATTAATTTATATTTTTGAATCGACTAACATGTTAACCTTTAATTTTCTCGAAACAATAGAACAATAGCACGGACACTAGCAATTTCAGACTAAAAGGATGTAACCCCTTAAACTTATCAACAGATTCACCACGTACATCCAATAGCATTCTAAACACAATTGCGATCACACACAAAATATTATGCAACAATGCACTGTTTAATGTAACCATATAAGTTACTCCTCATGACACAGTAAATCGCCAACTAATAATTCCATAAAGGAATTGATTGTAAATATTACTCTAAATAAAAACAATATTTAGCTAGCTGACGTAGCTGTGAGAAAAATCACTGTGCAAGGGGTTAATTTTAGATATTGTTAATACGAAGTGTACGTACATTTCGAAAAGGTGGAAACGGTTCTAAAAAGGTACAATTAAGGGCTAATGCCCACAAATACTTCTTTTCTGCTGCCGCTGGAGATCAATGCTTCTATTTCAATAGCGAGTATCTCCTTTCCACGCATTGAAGTCGCCGGCGCGCATTGAAATCGCCGACAGGCGGCGCATCGTAGCACTTCCATTACGACTTCGCTTTTATTATGCAAGAATCGACCACGTAATAAATTTTCATTCTTCGTTACGCGATACCTCTCCTCTTCGTGAGTATATCCCCGCGTTCGAGAAAGCCCGCAAAAAATGTTTCATAATTCTCTATTTACGAACATAGGTAACCGGCGTCGTCACGCCTGTCCACGGATCATCAATATCAATCAAGTCTTCGAGAAACGAGGCAGCGCGAAACAATGCAACGATCCCAGGCTTTGTCGAGCAGAGCTGAGTAACCTTTCGTATAAATTGAAACAAAATTATTCAGGAAACTGAAGATGTTGTTTAAAAATCTTGAAGCCATATATTATCTAACAATGTTGCAGCGCTGCGTGAACTATTTGGTTTACAGTATTAAGTAAATAAATAAATAAGTCATGTTTACTCAGGAGAATTTTATTTTAGGAGGTACTATTTTGTTTAGTGCTCAAATTGTGTGTTGAAAGTAATCCTAAAATTACTTATTTTACTGTCTACTAATTATACTCGGATTTATTATTTCATACATTATTTATTTATATTGTACACGATTTATAGCCTGATAATCAATAGATGGTTTCTACAGATATCGAAGTGTTAAATTCCGGTAGCTGTTGATTTTAAGAAATTTGATTTTAAAAAGCAACGAAATTTTTAATATAAAACAGTTTTTTTTACTTTTTTAGAGTGAACATATCTCTCTGCAGAAATCATGTATATACATACATGTATATTTTTATAAAGTCAGGGATATTTATATAATAAAGTAAACAATAAAGTATTCTTACATACAATAAAGTTTTTTTCATATAAAAATTGTGTAGATAATATACAACAAAGGTTTTTTCAATGAACAAAGCATCCACTGTATCTACATTTTCAATAAAATGGACAATAAACCATTTACAGTTTTTAATTATAAACGTGTGTTTTCTATCAAAATTACTTCTTGCGTAAATCTGAGATCACCCTTTACAAAAAAATAAAGTTGCATAGAAATGCATTTACTTTTTCAATAATTATTTGAATATTATCATCATTACTACCAATCATTATTATTATCTCGAATTTTTCTAGAGAAATTAAAACGTCATATGTCCCATTCACGCTAATTAAATAAATAAATCAATAAATTATAATTATTTAAAAATCAAACAATTATATTCTCACACTTCCTACAGTTTCACCGCTTCATGTCCCACCTACTTCACTATACCACAAAATTAACTATTACTAAAGAAAAGTTCGTTACCATCATACCGATCGAAGAAATAAAAGCAGTCGGAAGAATCCAAGTAAAAAATCGCTTTTCCCCAACGCCGCAATGAAGTCCACGAACGTGGTCAAGCCCTCCAATGGGGTTCGCCGTAGCTCGGTCAGCGAGAGCCACTAAATCTCCATAAACAAATTTTCTCGCGCAATTTCGCACAAAGGGGCACGCAGGACGACGACGCGGCCGGTCGGCCGGCGAGATTTACGATATTATTCATTACTTATTTCGAGAAAGAATGGAGCAGAAGAAAACGAGGGAGAATAAGCTGAAATATATCTCTTTCGCCACTTTTGACGCGAGCCGACGCAGCCGAGTAGCAGCGAGTATAATCGAGAAGCAGGTAGTCGTATATCGGGCCCGGATGAATAATATTGCGGGTCCTGGTGATCGTGTCCGTGGAAAGATGCATATACGTTGAAGAACGAGGGAAGAGGAGGAAGATCGCTGGGAAGCGAGGGTGTCGCGATACCCCGCTGGGCGCTGATGGAGCCCTGGGTCCTAGGGGTCCCGGGTGCACGATTTCGGTAATTAGCTTTTTCGTTCAGTGCCAATTACGCCGCGACTGATTTACATACGCCGGCCCTGGAACCCACTTGCCCGATACCACCGACGCGACTAATGAAGGCAGCTTTCCTATTTGACGGATGTCTCCCGCATATTTGATAGCGCAGCAACCGACGCACAGTGGGCCGCAGGGCTGTGGAGGAAGAGACTTTTGAAATAGTTTGTACCGTCTCATGTAATACAGAATTTGGCAATGGGTCTTCCTTGAAATAATAATTATTTAACTGCGTGATATTCATATGTGATTGCTGCTTTGAAAAGTGTTTATTTGCCGTTCTGTTTTACACGAGCAGATACAAATATTTATATTTCGTTTAATATTTCAAGAATCTATTTTCCCTCGGCTCTAGTGGGCCGAAACGACGGACAAAACTTGATTTTTCGAAGTAATGAGAATAGTTTAAGCTTTTGCCGTACTTTAACGAGTCAGACTCGTGGTGGAGATTTCTAATAATAGGCTCTTAGGCGTGAATATTGTTTCATTCCTTTAAGTCATAATCAAATTCTATTCTCTCGTCACCAATATTTAAATATCCAAGTAGATGAGAATATACAATAAATATAGAGTTGCTTTTTTCTCTACGAAATTATTGTGATCGAAAAGGTTCTAATCATTATAATCATCGAAAAAATGGTACGGCGAGGGGTTAAATGGATGGTAATATCTAGACCGCGGATCTTTAGGCAAATTAGAAATTCTCCATCTAAAAGGCAACAAATTGGAAATAGAAAAAAGTCTATTGTCATTCTTAACAATTTCAATCAGTTGAAATTTATTGAATGGCATTGTTAGATTTCTGTCTTGCATTTAATGTGTTCTATTCGACCTACTCATTTTTGTCAATAAGTACATGAAACAATAAATATTAACAAGGAAAGGTTATTACTGAACTGTTAAATTGTAATTTTAATTTGACTTTTATTGATTCGAATTGTTTGAACTGTAGTACGATTCTTTGACACTCTGTTTAATCTTTGTACTTCGAAACAGTTTTTGTTATTGAAAATGGTTCTTTTGTGATTTAAAGAAGGGATAATTATGATAGATAAGATGAGTGAATAGATAGACAAAATAAACGATTTTATGAATTGACTTGACTTTTGTGATTTGACCAATTTTTATTTATAATAACGAATTTTCTGAGTGTGCCTTAATGCTCGTGTTGCACAAAAAGTAATCTTCATTATGTGTACAATAATATCCTGATAACTAAACTTGCTCATGTTTGCTAAAAAAGGAAGATTTTCATGTTCTTAATAAAAAAATGATAATAGAGACAGCAACTCGGGCGATTATATTATCACTTCGTTGTTTCACTCTACAGAGTTAACTTACAAGGGGGTGACCTTACTTTTTTATGAGTCTTTTCACAGTGAGAGAGGTCGCACAACTGTATTTAATGAGACCCGGTTATTGGATGTAGTCGGTATTTGAAATATTTAATGTTAAAGTTGTTAATAGCAAAGCCAGAAAGATAAGTAAATAAATTATGAGAAATAAATGATATAATTTCTTAGACTTACCAATACTCTCGCATTCGTTCTTTTCCAATGACATTCATGCTTTAAAAACACAGTTTAATATTTCATAACTAAAAACGACTCTTATCGATAAAAATTTACGTTAAATATTGAAGTACTATTGACGAGTCCTCTATTCACTATTTTATTAACGACAATATATCAGTTATTAATTATAAAATAATTAAAAAATTAAATTTACGTTACTTTACTGGCCAGTGACCTTGAAAACCGCAATTATAAAGCGTTTAAAACATTAAAAAGTTCCAAGAAAGTTGGTATATTAATTTCAATTTATTAAAATTATTAGCGAATGAATGAAAATTTGGCTCATTTGTTTTGCAATCAATTTCAATTATGCATACCAGTCCACAATCTATTCATAGTTAAATGACATATAAAAGAGATTAACATCGCTAATAAATTGAATAAATAGTATTACCACAGTGCAGTGTAAATAATTCATTAAAAAGACTCGAAAATAACCTATTTTATAGCAGTTATCTTCTGGCTATATTTTATACTAAGCAGTAAAATATTCTTACACGAATCATGATTTCTGAATATTTAGACAACGTACAAGTATAGTATTAATATAATCATGCTATCCGCATATAATGGTCTTTCATAAAAAATAATAAAAAAAAGAAATAAAACAGAAAATATACGCATGGTTGGGAGACCTAAAAAGGCGTTAGCTACCAGAACCACGCTGATATTGGCACTTCCCACTCGTAATTTAAATAACACGACAGCTAACGCGTGAAAAACTCGTTGCAGCAGATTGCCCGGCCCATATTCCATCACATTACAGCGTCGTAAACGTTAGCTAAATTGGCAACAACTTTTCAAATACCTATAATTTCTGAGGAACCCGCGTTCTAGCTGGAAGCAAATCAGCTGCACCGGTACCCGGCGCGGAGTTACGTGATATTTCAGGTATACATATGTATATTGGAAGCAGTCGATCGACCTGGGCCTAAACGGGGCACAGTGAGGCAAGTGGCACCCAGAGACGGTAAAAACCTTTCTTTTAATTGACGTCATATATTTTTGTTCAACTTTTTGATATTTTACGATAACATTGAATAGATAAATTCTTCCACGAACAACATTTTTAAATAGAAATGTAATTAAAAAATGCAACAGTTAAATATAGATGTTTGAAAATCAATTTACCATTAACAACTAATTTACAGTCAATGCAAATTAATTGAAAACTAAGAACAAATTAACAACAATTTGACAGTAAATGAATGAGCAATTTAAACCTGATTTGTATGCTTTATAATTATACATGAACTTATTAATGAGGAACATTTAATAAAATTGTCTTTTTAGTAACATTTGTAAATTACAATGTATTTATGAAATACAAGTATTGCATGAAGAGGAATGAGTGTTCGATATACAATATAAATGGTTTTAGAAAACTTATTTCTAGTACAGGTAGACATTTTCGTAATGAAACACTTGTAACATACATCGGCGTCGATAATTATAAAAACCACACTAACTACATCATTAGCACCTAGTAGCAGCTAAGTCTTTTGCTTATTAAAGTTAGGACTAGGCACTGAATTCCATTAAATATGTATTAAAAATCGAGAATGAAAATAAAAAAATTAAATTACGTATAAAATTTATACTATAAAAATAAAACGTTGCAGAATTGAAACAAATGTCTAGTAGATTTATTCTCATCAGTTAATTAGTTAAATGAAGAAAATATCAGCACTGTAAATAACAATTTTATACACCGCTCAAAAGTATTTTAGCATAGAAAAATTTTGGATAAAAATTGGTCAACATTGACTGACAATAATTCCATAAAAAATCATCGTAGCAAGATTTACTTTAAAGTGCTGTAACTTTGCGAATAAAAATCGCAGCTAAGTTTCTTTTCGTTTAAATTAAAGGGAAAGAATCACACTTTATTCAGTTGCAAACGACGCCACTGAAAAAAAATTGTACAAAGTCGGTGCATTTCGTCAAACTTACTAATTTTCAACACGATAAACATGGATTCGTATTTAAAGGGTTACAGTAGCGAGGATGCATCGAACTTAAAATCTATAAACATTATCTTAAAGTAGAGACTTCAAGCTTTAATTTAAAAGCAAAAGTCATTATCCTATGATGATTTGTCACGAAGTTATCGTCTGTTGAAGTTGGCCAGTCAATTTGAGGCGTACATTAACATCGGGTTATCGCGTTAATAATTAATAAAAATGAAAAACAATTATACGGAAAAATAAGTTCTAAATGTTCACTTAACAGGTTTTTTAAATTTCAAATTTCAAGTTTTTAACATTTTTTTAACATTTATAAAACGTGCCTTTTCACCACATTTGGGTGCCTTTTGGCCCACTGTGCGACGTTAGGTTTCCGTGAAAGCGGGCCCTGTGGCTGTCGATTTCGTGGGGTAAATAGTTACCAGAAAAGAAGGCTGCCACCGGGTCGCCAGGGACGGCGGTGCCCCGCTGCGTAAAATTGTCTTTTGCCTTCCGCTAACCGCGACTCGCCTCGGACCCGAACCGTGTAATTATTCGAACGCTCGTAACTTATATCCACGTCATGTGGCCGGAGCAGATAGCCCTCGAAAGAATCGAAGATAGCGGATCGCTGCTCTTTTCTTGCTTTGGGACCGAAATTATTTAGCACCTGACTCACACCGGTGCGGCGCGCTCTTTTGTTCCTTGTTTTTTCGTTCCTTCCGGCTACGCGGACCAAAATATATCCTTATGGACTTCACACTAGGCCTAGGACTCGCCGAATATTCTGGTCTACATTCCTTTCGCGCATAAAGATGTCGTGTACGATGACAGTAACGCCGCGGCGACGGTCAACGGAGCTACTAAATTCTGGAGTTAACATTCAATTTCTAAACTGTAACATTTGTCGTTTTCTCAGCTGTATTGTTGATGTAGATGTGAGCTTTTTTTGGTTTTCTCATCCGTACTAAATGCTTACAGGTAGCCCGAACCGAACTGTATATTATATGGTTAAAAATTGTAATCGTTCTAGTCTATTTGTGTATTATTTTTTGGGCCGTGCATTTTATAATCTTATGTTTTGTATTTTTATTTAGTAATACGTATAAGTTAAGTACTCATATATTTTATATATGAATTATGTTTTTCAGATTGTTATTGAAAATAATCAATTGTTTCTTAACTGTAAGTAAACGCATAGGTTTTAATTTCTGATTTGCATATCATAACTTCTTAGTTAAGATAACTAATTGTTTCTTATTGTTAATTATAAGACAAAGTATACACAACACGTTCCAATAAAGTACTCATATATTGTGTTTAAGCTCGTATTTTATAACGTTTTAGTTGAAATAATTAATTGCTTCGTACAACAAGGGATTAATAAGTATACTAAGTCTTTATGTGCTGCTTGAGTCTAACAGTTTGATTACATCTTGATAAATTAACCATTTTCTATAACAATATTCTACAACGACGCTCATATGTTTTTCATGTATTTTTTCTTATACATTGTTGAAAGTAATCTATAGAATTATATATAAATATGTTAATTGAATATATTAATTGAATATATTAATTGAAATATACAGGAGCTAATGTAATAAAATAAACATAATCGACGTCTAGAAATTGTGTCCACAGTAGAATAATACTGTTTGATGCAGACTATTAGATTCCAATTCTCATATTAGATACCGAAGACTTAAAACACGTCTGTGTCTTTTGCACAATTCTATACAATCTATAATTAATTACGCATTAATAACGTAATATTCCTTAAGAAAAGAGTACATGATATTAAATCGTTAAATCTGATAACAATAAAAATATTGGGCTATTATTGAATTTCAGTGACACAATTGCCATGAGATGATGCAATTCGTAATTAATTAAGTTCCAGAGCTAGTGCAACTTGAAATCGACCACCGAGGAATTTCCTGTAAAATAAAAGAAAAACAACGATGCAAACTGTACATTGACATTAAATTTAAACAAACGAAAATTACGAGACGGCGTAGATTTATACTAGATGTCACAGAATCATTTAAAAACTAAAGGGAAGAAAATCATAGATAAAAAAAATGCAATATCAAATTAATAAAATAAAGGATTTTTAATAAAATAAAACAAAATAAACTATCTAAATTCAGTTTTAATTGAAGGCAAATAATTATTAAAAAGCGATGCAGTGTCAAATCAGCCACCAAGGAATTCCTTCGAAAATAAAAGGGAGGCAGACTGTACAATTAACATTACATTTAAGGAAATAAAGATTACGAAACGGTGAAGTTTTAAATTGCATATTACAGAACGTTTTATCCCGTTTTCGGGGTAAACGAGGAGAAGGAGAAGAAAAAAATCGTTGAAACGGCTCTCAAGCACTTTCTTACTTGTTAGCCGATCATTAATTTCACAGGGCAACTGCTCGAAAAAGTAAATTAAAGCGCGCGCTGTTCGCGTTAATTCCGGCTCGTTAATAACTCCCAAGCATTGCGTCATAAACTCCGGATTTTTACAAGATGCTCGCCGGCCCCGGTGCACGGGGACGTAATTGCTGAATCGTGAATGAATCCTGAGTGTTCCACGGCAGATTCACAAGATCATTACGGCCTTGCGAGACACCTTCATCGGGCCTCGTGAGGATAAAGACGGCCCCGCTGAAATTTCTACGCGACTTTTCATGCACCGTTCATCAGCCACGACGGAAATACTTCTCGTTGACGCGAAGAACATGATGGCAACACGTGAACGTAATATCCGCTGAATTTTATACAAAAAGCGAAACACGGGTACAGACGGTATAAATTAGATGACGAAATACTTAACCCTGCTGCAAGCCTTTTTCGATTTAATCGGATTTTCATCACGGGCCGAACGAGACTGTTCACTTTACGTCGATTCTTTTACATTTGTAATTAACAATTCACGCTTTCTATCGTGCAAATACGTCATGTTTATCTTGGTTACATCACGTTTCATTTTTGTGCAGTTAGGTTGCATTTTATTTTTGTACAATGACGTTAGGTTTTATTTTTGTACAGTTACGTTACCTTAATTTTTGTGCGACTACATTATGTTCCATCTTGGTGCAGTTACATTAAATTTTATCTTTGTATAACTTCGTCACATTCTATCATTGTACAATCAGGTTACGTTCACCTTTATGAAATTGCATTATGTAACTTTCATACAATAATTTTTTAAATTAACAGTATTAACATTTTTAATTTGTTGTATTAGTTTAATGGAAACAAATAAAACAGTTCTTCGCATATTTTTGAATACATATTTAAGGGTGGAATATAAAAATTAGTAATCTATTTTTATCGCTCATGTCAGTACTGAGACTTCATAGTTTCCTTTGAGTTATGCGCAGTAAATTTATGTATAATAATCTAAGGCAGATATAGTCAGATAAATGTATGAAGATTAAAATCGTGTAATGTTTTTCTCTAATCGGAAATATTAATATCAAATAGCTAATATAATTATATATAATATAATTAACTACGCTGTGTTAGAAATAAAAAGAAATTGACAAATACAGCAGCCGAAAATAATTATTTCAAAACTATGTGTCAAGTTTTGTATTAATTTGTTATTTTGAACAAACGCAACGCAAGTATAATTTCGTTAAAATCTGCACGAATTATATACTTAATAATTACATACTTAATAATAAATCAGGGGATCTCGATATAAATTAAAAATACAAATAACAACGACAAACGAATATTATCCCAAGAACGGTCGAAATAAAAATAAATGGGTCTACTGTCCAAGAAGTAACAGTGAATTATAGCAGCGATCGGTACATTTAATATCAAAGCAAATTAAAAGCTATCATTCAAGAACCGCCACGAAAGAAGAAAAGGAGCAGCACGCGGCGAGTCTACCGCAAAATAAAAGCCACAAAATGCACAATGGAGTGTCTATTAAAATTTTTATTCCGAGGCCCGGCGAACCGAAATTAATGTATTCGTGAAGCCATCAAAAAATTGCCATCAGATTCAGAAGACCATTACGTCCTCGCGAAACAAGTTGATGAAGCTTCACGACCAGCTGAAACTTCCATCCAGGTTTTCAAGCAGCATTCGTCCGCCACGCTAGAAACACCTCTCGTTGGCGTCGGCCCGAAGAAAAGGTAATTACCGGTGAATTCCCGAGGTCTTCTAGGCTAGATGAGGCCATCAATGCACAGCGGGGAATCGCGACACCCTCGTCTGCCTTTCTACCTCGTCCTCGTGAGGGTAGCGAGAACCCATATTACTCATCCATATTTCGCTATCGTTCTCCCTCCATCCACGATGTCTTCTCCTTACCTACGCATCGTTGGTTTAAGGCCAATGGACACTGATTATGCGACCGCTGCGATCGCGTCCCGCTTTTTAGCTGATTTACCATTAATGCGCTGGTAATATTGATTGATCGTTCGATGCAGTCGGCTTTTGGATAATCGATCGTTTAACTGTGCATTACACTCTCATTTTCGTCAACTTTAGTTCCAGTTTTATGTCGCGTTCACAGCTGTGTTTCATGTTTCCCGGATTATAGACGCTGTTACCATATTTTCGAATATAATGAACGAAGCTGAAATTGTTTCATGTTGAAAGATAATTTAATTTTAACACTGTTCATTAGTATGAACTTGCTATAGTAAGTCAAGTTTCAAAAATTTGTGATACTGTATACGAGCTATGAAAATGTTTTCAGATAAAATAACTTTCATTTGTAAGTAATATTACATGAGATGTACTACGGTTTCTTTCACAGTTACGTTAATTAGCACACTTGTTCGTTCTTAATAATTTTTCAAATAGAACGAGACAACTTTTGTTTCTTGTATGTCTTCAGTTATAATATTAGGCTAGTTATACAGTATTTCATACAGTTGATTATGTTAATCCAAGCTAAAATTTAAAATATACAATAAAAGATTTTCTCTCATGGTTCTCGAAAACAAATTTTCGAAAACAAATTTTAAATTAATACATAACGCGGAGGAGAAGTATTTCGTTCGTTTATATTACTAAAATAATTATATTTTACGCTATAATTTAGTAAAATGAAAGTATTTCGTTCGACGATAATAAATTAAATAAATAAAATATTCCGAACTACAGCACAAACATTTTCTGTGTCTTTCAAATAAAATGCTACTTGAAATATTATTTTAAAATTGTTTAGAACCTATAAAATATTTTATTTCCGGAAATACATGCCTGAACAATGGTACAAATATTTTTATTGTTTTCCAAATAAAACACTATTTGAAATATTATCATAAAAATTGTCGGACAAATAAAATATTTTACTTCCAAAAATACACGCACGATCTGGATAAAATATCTATTTACTACGTGCCATTCATAATGCTCTTTTACCCAGCTCTTCATACAGCAGAGTCACTGAAAATCTTATTAATAGGCTTCCGGTAGGTAAAGTGTTAATAAATCATAAAGGGAACGAGCGCCAAGAGATCGGAAATTATGTCGGATCTCGACCGGTTCGTTTCGGTAAACATCCCCAGTGTGAATTGGCCTTTATATATCTCTAGTGATCCTTATGGTGGCCATAGAGAAGAGAGACCGAGTGCCGTCCTAATTCTTCTGCCGTCACGCGGTTTTATGATACCGACATAAAATTTGGATTCCAACGCGGGACACGAGCGAGCTCTCGCGGAGGATGATCGCCTCCTTAATTATATCGGCGGAGCCCTTCCTCGATATCGCTTGTAATTCAGCGAACATCGTCCGAGGATTTATGGGGATCTCCTGCTAGACGATCTGTCCTTCTCCCGTGTCCCGGGCGGCCTCGTTTTTCGTCAAATTCGATGGATTTAAAAGGAGCCCGCCGAGACATATATTCTCCGGGATGTTAATTATGGTTATTAGTCGCGACGTCCCGCAATGGTAAAACTGTAAGCTTTCTAACGACTCGGAATATATCTCGACAGAATGCTGAAACCTATTGTGATTTCCATACAAAGAATTTGATTTCAGGATTTCGAATGTCCGATGTTCTTGGGGAAATATATTTTTGGTTGTATCGTTGGAGTTATTTAAAACTTTTGTGAGAATTCGAAGTACGATGGCCGAAATAATGATAGATTTGTCTCGTTTCAGGATTTTGGAAAAAATCTGAGGATTGTCGAATCATTTTCACGAAACAATCCAGAGTTCCTTAGATTTTTCACTTGAATCGATTTTTCTTCGAAATCCTGAGGTAATAAATTTGGATTTGAAATGAACGTGTTATTTTGTTAGAATATTTTATATTTAACATAAATTTTCGAGGTTAAAAAATGTTCATACAATATTCCCTCTATTTTTTCCCTATTCTGCAACATTTCAGCTTTGACATAAAAAGACACCATCGCTCTATGTCAAAAGTGCTTTGATTTTTACACAATTTTATCAAAAACAATATAGAACTAACTAAATATTAAGTTGCCTTCATAATTAAATAATTTGTAATTGCATCTATATAATCTTTAAATACAAATACAAAAATATTAAGTAAATCTATATTTATTTCGAACAAAATTTTTAGAACCAGAATCGCTTACTAATAACAAAAAAATAACAGAAATTTTACGTAAAACTCACTGTTGTATCACAAAAGTGAGATGAACCTATTATTTTGGTCACTGTACAAAAGTATTATTGCAATAAGGATGTCAATTGCTAAATAAAAATAATTGTAACATAAATTAACAACAAAATGAAATTATGATGTTAGGTTATAAATAAAATGAAAGATGCAATAGCAATATTTAAATGACATAAAAGTTGAGAAAATAAGACTCATTCTTTCTATGAAACTAGAAACTAAATTTGTAAATTAAATAAAGTAAGAAGAAAGTATATTATCGTAAGATGTCAAACATCATAGATTACATTTAATAATTAATTTTTATTTGCTTCAAATTATTAACGCGTTATAGTGCTCCACGTAGATATCAAATAGAGCATCATAATATTCCTGAGATGTTACAACTTGCCAATCTAATAATAATACAAGAATGCTTTGTAATATTTTGTAATTTTATTGTCTCAATTTAGGCTAAAATTGTTTATAATATTTTATAATATTGTACAATTTCATTGTAACACAAACTAGAATCAGTTAAGATTAATATTGTTTGCAATACTTTGCAAGATTCTGTAATTTCATTGTAACGAAAACTAGAATCAATTAAGATTAAAATTGATCAAATAATAAAAAAGACAATAATAAAAAAGACAAATGAAAAATCACAGGCGTCACTAAATTACCTTATACACTTATACAAAAACAATACTTTGTTTCCGATTGTTCTACCCCCGCTCAACCCTTACCGACGCGCGGATTGCTGCACAAAAGGGTGTCAGAAACGAAAACATACGCCACGATAAGGCGCGAGGGAGAGGGAGGAGCCGAGAAAGGGTGGAGCAGACTCATATCCACGGAGGTCATCGGGCTTCAAAGAGACAATTAATGTGCTGGGAATACAATGGCGGGCGAATGGTCCATTGTCAGGGCTGCGCAAGAGGAGAGTGTCCCTGCAGCGTCTTGGTCACTTCTTTTCGGTACTGCCGCCATCCACAAAGGTGCACCGAGTGAATTCGAGGTGAAGGAACAGCAGAAAAGGGGACGCGTATCTATTGACCAAAGAATCATCCGACAAGTGCCTTCATCTTGTTCGGGGGTGGCCGAATGAATGGAGGACTTGCTGGCAAACTTTCGACTATTTTGGGGAGAATGAGAATTAGTTGTGCTCGACCTGATACGTGAAAAATCAACTAATTTTTACAACAATCGCAACTCTATTAAAAATCTGTTACAATTTTAGTTTCTGTTGAAAACTAATTATAATTTTATTAAAAGTCTACTACGATTTAAGTTTCTATTAAAAATCCAGCTAGTTCCAATTATTATTCAAAATCTATCTAGTTCCAATTATTATTCAAAATCTACCTCAATTTCAATTATTATTCAAAATCTATTAGAATTTCAATTATTATTCAAAATCTATTGCAATTTAAATTTGTTTTCAAAATCCATTACAATTTAACTTTCTATTCAAATCATATTACAATTTTAGTATTCGTTAGAAATTTCTTATAATTTTATTAAGAATCTATTACGATTTAAGTTTCTATTAAAAATCTATTTCAATTATGTTTCTATTAAAAATCTATTACAATTTAACTTTCTATTAAAAACCCAAGACAGTTAATCAAATTCTAAGTGATTTTTTACCACAATCAAAATAATCCATATCCTCTTAAATCATCATCAAACAGAGAAAGGAAAAAGCAATAAATAATGTCTGGTTGGATTGTTTAATACGGCAAACTGACGAAGTTGGGTCGAAAGTAATGAACTTTTCATAATCGTGAAATAAATAATGATTTTTTTGTACGTTGAAGCTGAAATTTTGCGGCATAAGAGAAGAGAGAGAGAGAGAGATTTGGGCATGTTTTATTCGAATAACGAAGAATGAATAAAATTTTAATCGAAAAATTTGTTAAAAATATTTTGCGAATAAAATCGTATCCGAAGAATTTGTTTCAACTATTGTACCAACAAAATTTTGTTCCAAATATTGCTAGAAAAAATTTATTCAATATTGTACTATCTGAATTTTATTCGAAGAATGTATTCGACGTATTATCCGAAATAATATTAATATATCATTCAAACAGTACAATTTTAGTGGAATGGTCAACTCCACATAAGAGTGCACCCTTAAGCCAAAAACAAACGCGGACAAACCGTGGTGAGGAGAATCGAGGTAAACCTAGTTTCAGTCGGTAATTACAGAAAACATCAAGTCGTAGGAACGGCGCATCCTTAAGTGTCGTTTTCGAGTCACGGTCACGTACGAGTGCTCATTTAGAGGGGCCATTCATCCTCGAGACACTTCTCTTGTCCGGCGTCTCGGTGAGCGCCGGCTGATACCTCTCTCCCTGTCTATCATTTTCCCTTTAGACTGGCGCGGTCTTATTCGAAATGGAATGAAACAAATTACTCGCGTTGTCGGGGACACGCGCTCTTTTCGAGAGCCGCTCGTGTCCGTTCCTTGTGTCCCTCGCTTTCTCTCCTCTCTCTTTAATTGTAACCGCCGCTTGGGCGGGCACCGCGCGGCCGCGAGCAGGGTGGGCGGCGGAGAGGGATCAAACATTTATTATTCCGAGGGATAAGTCCTTGTAAATATGTACAACCACGATAAAGAAGCAAAAAGCGGGGACCCCGGAATGTTAACCCTTTGAGCCCCTTCGCGTACTCGAACGGCCGTTGTATCTTGCTCGGGTCTTTGTATTTATGATTGCTTTGAGACCTGGAACCACTCCTCGAGGTCTATTTGTTGCGCGGCGCAATGAATGAATGACATATGGAAGCGTTTTGTTTAAACGACCGGCATGATCCTCGCGATGATTGTATCAAGAGAAAAATCGACGCTTCATTTTTGTGGGTTTCGAATAAATTAGAAGGTCTTTTGACACATTCGCTGACATACACTGTGACGCGGAAGTATTCGTACTCCTTTTAACCCATTACCCGCCGCAATTCAAAAATTAATAAAATTGTAGAAATATCTGCATAGGGCTTTTATTTTAAGCTTACTTAAACTGGATTTATTGTTATTATTTATTTTCAAATTTTTAAGATATTGGCCATCCCATTTTTGGAACATTGGCTGGATGAACTACTGCAGATATGAAGAAACACCTAATATTATAAATTTCGATGTATATTTGTATCCTGAAACAAGGACAATGGCGGGTATTGGGTTAAAACGGAATAACTTTTTTGTAATTGGGCCAAGCGACTTCTTTGAGACGTTGGAGGGATTTGAGATTTCGAGAGCTTTCAATATCTGTAACTTGTCTCTGCGTCAACCGATCTTCGATGAAATTTTCAGCATATATACAGGGTGTCCCGTAGCATGTAGGACATATTTAACGGACAGATTCTGCAAATGAAAACAATAAAACAAGTTCATATAAATATGTGTCCTGTTCGACTTTGTTTTTCAGTTTTATTGTTTTTACTGTTTTCATGTCTAGAATCTACAAAACGCATTCTTCAAATTGCCCTTAAATAAAATAGTTCAAGAAATATTTTTTAATTTTTATATAATCCCTACCAATTGTAATTCCTGAAAACAATTTTTTAGGCATTGTCTAGTAAACTAATCGCTCTAATAGTTAATAATAGCGAATGAAAGTTCGATATATTTCAACCTTACAACATAAAATTCTATATATTTCTTTCTATTCCGAAGTAAATTTATTGTTTCCATGGACTTGTGCCTTTCCAAGAATTGGAAAAGTTTTCTCATTAATTTTGAAAGTGGCTTAAGTACATTTATAGCCATCGAAAACATATTATTCTTTAAACTATGTTTACTATGCTGATTGTGTTGGTACATGCCGATCTGTGTTAATTCAATTACGTCATTTAATTACGTTGTATTTCAATTACATAATTCAAACTTTTCAATGAATTCAATTGTGAATTATTATAATTAAGAGTATAACTGAAATAAAATATAATTGAATTATAATATAATTCAATGTAATTGAAATACAATGTAATTGAAGTATAATATAATTGAAGTATAATATAATTGAAGTATAATATAACTGAAACACCATGTAATTGAATTATAATATAACTGGAATACGATATAATTGAAATACAATGTAATTGAAGTATAATATAATTGAAACACAATGTAATTGAATTATAATATAACTGGAATACAATATAATTGAATTACTTTGTAATTTGATCGAATGGTAATCTGAATTGCGAATTAAAATATAACTGAATTACTTTCTATTTATAATTCCTTAAGTTATCATTCTCAATTATCATTCTACCATGATATCAGTTACCAATATTTCGAAATTCATTAAAACGCCACCCTTAAATACCTCAATTTTAAAGTGACTGTATTTAGGGCACATTGAAAATAAACGGTTCATATATTCGACACTAACAATACACTGAAGTCAATTCCAATGCCAATAAACCAACATTTACTGCCACTAATACCACCGCAATAATTTCGCAGCAGTTCAATAGAGGTCACCGTTGACCAACGCGCCGCGCCAAAATGTCCGTAACTGTCTCCTAATTTCTCATGGTCGTTCCCCAGAAAACGAAAAACATCATCCGAACATTTCGCAGGATCGTTCGTCGACTACGTTGCCCAGCCGAACGGTTCGGTCAAGCGTCGTCCGCTCGAAAATTGAATATCACGTGTGTTTCACGCGTTCCCAATTACGTCCACCGAAGAAAATATAAATTCCCGCGTATTTCACATCGATGGCCGAGCTCCTTTCTTCGACTCCACGGCTCGAGACGCATCTAATAATTGGCTTCGTTGAAAACCGCACTCCGCGACGAATCCTTCCTGCCCCCCGAGCCCCTATCCGCTGTCTCTCTCCATCCCGGCTGGCGGAGAGCAAGCCGAGGCCTGGAGTTCTCTCGTGGACTCGTCTCTTTTTCTCCCTCTGCCGGGCCCAACGACGGAGAGTCCCGGCTTCCCACCTTCCCGGTCCATTGAGCCGGCCACGTGAGAACTCGAGGGTACTTTTACGTTTCGCCATTCACGTGGACCACTATAACAGATTGTTTCTCGGAAAGGGTAAGTCGCCGGGGGTGAAGGGGGTTCCCGGCTCCTTCCGTAAGACGGTTGTGTATCTATCCACCCGACCGGCTAATGACGCGGTGAGAGCGTGGAGAATGATCGTAAAGGACCGAGAAGTGGTTCGTTTTGTCTCCATGCTGTCTCACAATTCCTTTCTTACCCCCACCTCTGCCGCCTCGCTTTTTCTTTTTAACTTTGGTCGTTCCTTTCGCGAAGGCGACCCGCACACGTCTACGCCGCCTGTCGAAAAGATGGGGTATGTGATTGCCTCGATTTCTCGGACACGCGAGACGAGTCGGCGTGAGGTGACCAAGGTTTCTTATTAACACTTTACCCGCTGTTAGTTAACATTGTTCTTTCAATCTTCGATGTTTAGTCTATACGCGGTACGGGCAAGGCGGTTTAAGTTTTATTTAGCATGATTCTTGAAGTTTTGCAAACGGACGTAGTGTTTCGTACAGTGACAGTATTAGGGTAAATATGTTCGATTACTGTGCCCATTGTTCATAGCCACTGTAAATTGTTTCTTTTACCTATATCGTACTTGTTCAAACATTTTAATTATATCTTGATGTCCTTTATGCAAGTGCAAATTTGTCACATTATTTAAGTATATGAAGAACATGAAATACACGAAACACAATATTTAACAAAATGAACAAAGGTAATTAATAAAAGCTAATTTCTGTGTGTATATTGTATATATATATATTTATACAAGAAGCCATTTGTATCATTTTTCATCACTAAAATATATAAAGAACACAAAATATTCCAGAAAATGGACGAAACAGTTTTTGAATGAATTATTATGTTCTTAAAAAAATCAAAAGTTAAATATATCTAAGAAAAGTATAAAAAAATATATATATGTGTCTAAGGAGTCGATTATATTATTGTTTTTCTGTAATTTAGACGGGTTTTATGAATACAGTTTACTCTTTTATAGTTTATTGTATAGATTATTCTTTTACTTTGGTACGCATCATTTTTGTTCTTGCAACGTGTTTCTTTTAGCATTCAATATAAAGTCACGGAACTAATTTAAGCAGCCATTTTATTTTTCATTGAAACCGACAACAATTCGATCGACGAGCACCATCCCGACAACGCCTGTGTTTGCCTCCTCTTTGTTATGATGATGGAGGAATTAGCTTTAATTTTAGACGCGGACAATGTGCTCCGTTAATTCGACGAAACGGGGGAGGATTTTTTTCTATTCGAGGAAGAATCGAGGATGAAGCAGTGTTTGATTGAAGAATGTTTTTCGGTTGCTTTTGACAGAGGTGACGCGCTGGCGTCTTTGATGTTCAAGATTCACGGAAATATTTGAGATCCGGTTGGAAAGATGAATAATTGAATAACAATGATTTTCGGCGGCTCCTACAAAGAAGCTGCGGAGGCGTGCGCTGCTTTAATGTGTTTTATTCAGGGCCTACGATTTGGTATTCTCAGAACGAATCTGTAATTAATTGCTCCGCCCTTTGAACTTGTATAATTTATCGGGAAAATTACATACTGTTCGAAAAGTATATACTGAGAATCTCCACAATATCATTTAAAAAATGGACACCTCTACGATTCGTTTTAACTAACATCCATCGATAGAATACGTTGTTGATGGCCTACATGTCGATGCGAATTCAGTCTTTTAATTTTAGTAAAGAGAAATAATTATTGGACTAATGTGACAGAAAGAATATTCTTTTTGAAATTTTCCTATTTTCGAAACAGAAATGCAGCGAATGACGATGATATTCGAACATCTTATAAAATGCAATGACATTTTTAAAATTAGAACAAACGCTTAGAGATTTTCTTGAAATTTTTAGGCTACGTAGATTAGTGGATAATGAAGACAAAATTTTTTATAAAAAATAACAATTGATTGAAATGAAAGGAGACATTAAAAAATATGATGCTTTTATTGCAGGTAGTTCTCAGAAATATGATTTGACATGTACGTTCTTTATTAGATATCAACGGTGTTAAAAAGGTGAAAATAGCCCTTGAAGTTGGGGATAGAAAATACATTTAAGGACAGCATTCACTTTTTCAGCCGATAAAAAAGTTTGTATCGAAATTTGCGTTATTCATATTCGAATTTAAAGATTTTATTTTATATTAGCTTATAAAACCAACAATAAGACATTTGTGTTATTATAATATTTGCCACAAGTAAAACATACATTGATAATTAGCTTATAAATGTATATTTACAATTTAAATAATCGTAAATTAACAAATTAGTGACCGGTCATTTAAACGGTTCCGCAAACCTAATATTATATAACAGACGATTCTGATACTAAAGTACCAGATAATAGACCTTAAGTATGCTTGGGTTAATTTAACCATATTAAAACCATTTAATAAACAACAAAAGTTATAGCTGGCTCCTATGTCATAAAGTTAACGTAAACAATTTTTATTTTTAAAAATCCGCAGTCTATGTATAATTTAGTAAAACCAGAAAATTTGTTCATCACAAATTTAAAAAATCAATTTCCGCATTTTGTGGGTCTTGAGAAATTAAATTTTTAATTCGGCTATGAAAATTACAGATCGAATTTTGTTTAATAATTCAGTATCAATGATTTAATAATGTTGTCTTTAAATATAAGTAAAATTATTGTAAGAGCACAGTAACCAGGGAGGGGCGCAGTAAATAACACGCTTCCCCTACTTATCTTACAAGAACACAACCTCAATTTCTTCACAGGTGCATAATAATGATTTTACAGAAAGCGTCAAGAGTAAAGAGCAAAAGCACTTAACTCGCGGACGGCGGGATTTGGGTCCATTTAGACCCAGAATATAAATATCGTTATTTAACTATTTAATTTCTGACAATCAATTAAAATTTTTAGTTATCTCATTAAGGACTATAAAAAGCTTAAAATGTCTAGCAGGAGTGGCTTCAAAAATATGTTTAACGTAAGTGATAAAATTAGAAATAATCCTAAGCATACCGAGTTGTATCTTTGCAAAAAAGGTCCGCCGTCGAAGGCTCAATATATGAATTAATTATAAACTTTCTGTCATTACACATTGCACTTTGTTCAGTTAACGCCTTAATTCGATCAAATAATTGAACAAAAAATGCGTGCAATAATTCAGCAAAACGAGACCAAATAGAAATACGAAAAATAAATACCACCCCAAGTCTCAGTCTTCGGAAGCTGGCTTACGGTACTGTGCCAGTTGCAAACAACAGCCGACTGTTCAGCACCGGTAACTCGAAAACAAATTTTCTGTTGCATCATTCGCAAACGATGCACGTGTATTGAATAATCCAGCATTACCGCAGAGTAAACCTGCTCACCGAATCCTGCCATCCTCCGTACAGAGAGTCGAGGATCGGGCTAACACCTTCCGAACCCGATTGATCAACCTCGTTACGGTAAGAGCCGACACGAGGAAAAAGAGGAAAAGAACAGCCGACTTGACCACGTCGGCCGTCTATAAAGGTCAATCACGTGGTGCTTAGCAGGATCGCGTCGTGGAAGAAGCTTCTTCGAAATCAAGCGGAATTCCTCGGAACCGCTTCGAAGCCGGGATACCCGTCGGGGGCCGTGTTGGTCGATTTCTGTTGTCATCGTAGCCCGGAGATGGACGTGAGAATGCGAATTCGTAGGCAAGGGGGCGTAAGAGGCCCGTCAGAAGGCCTTAGGCTGGCTCATTACCAGCAATTGTGGCCGAATGGCACCCTGCAGCGTGGTACACGGCTGCACCGGCACCAGCGACCTCGGCCACGGCCTGAACCTTCACCGGCGTCGACCGCAAGCCTGCCCCCGCCCGCCGCACGACAACGGAATTTAATTGCTCGATCAATCATTATTTTCGTGACTCCGCGATCGCCACCGTGATCCACGTCCTTCGCGTGATTCGTCTTCCGTCGCTTTCTCTCGGTTTTCAGCGGCGTTTCCTCGCCGTTGCACGCTCGTCTACAGGGGCCAGAACCTATTTCGGACTGAAAAATCAATTTTTACAATTTTTCAAGGTCAACCCTTCGTGCAGGCGCTCAAAGTTTTTACGGTTGTTTGGCAATCGGGCCACCCGGGTACCCAACTTATTTTATTTTTAAACTTTCCCAACAATCTAATATACAAGGTCAGAGTTGTGCAGAATTATAATTGAATTACTCGAGGTATTGTAATTACAAAGTAATTCGATTACGTTTGAATTCAATCAAGTTATAACTCGATTATATTATAATTTGTAATTCAGATCTTCAGTCAATTACTATGTAATTCGTAATTCGATAGGAGTACAGTTATAAAATACTAAGTAATGCAATTATGTTTATTAGAATTTATTTAGAGGTTGATAAAACCAGTCCCAAATAAAAATTGACTATCTTTTATTCAAGTTTCCAAATTTATACGAACTTTGTTGTAAATAATTGCAACCCCGTAGCATCCAATTACAGCCACCCAAAATTTTCAACTCATTCGATACTTTCGTTCTTTCGTACTTTATATCTCCGCTATTAAATAACATATGTATTTATATATCTCCATATCAGAAGTAATATTAAATAGAAACATGCGAATATGGTTTTTCTTTGGCTTTTGTTTAAATATCTGTGAAAATGTGAAAGTTAGTTTCAGTTCATAATTACACACTGTAGGTGCACTCCTTTAGCCGAGACACTCTCTGCTTATTTGAAATACTATCATATTTGTATATCTCTATATTAGAAATAATAGAAGATAGATATATGCAAATATGACGTTTCGTTAAGTTTAGCAACGATGTCAAAGTTACTTCGAGTCTATAATTATTAAACTGTGGATCCTTATGCAAAATAAATATTGTGTGCCTCAATTCCAATTCGTACGTGCCAAGTGTAATCTTCTTCATCTCTTAAATAATTTTAATAGGTCGTAATTAACATATAAAACCATAATATCCGCAGTCTAATAATCATGCACACTACCGTATCGCATTTTGAAAATGGTTCGAATACTTTTTGCCAAGGGTTGCAGTTTGAGATACGGCAGGAAAAAGATGGTCAAACGTGGACGAATTATTTATTTTGGTAACTGCAACGTATAATACAGAGTGCTGAGTGATGTCGATGACAAAAATGAATCAAACATTTATAGTTCATTCTCATTCTGTTCACGCTATTATAAATCCAACATTTCGTTCAGCTAGTATCGCGTTTCCGACCACTGTGCGGCGCCGCTCTATTATGTTAATTTCCCATCGGAACTATAACGACTCGGATAATCCGAAATTTATTTTCCAGTTTCCCTGGATACCGTCGTAACTGTTCGAAAAAAGGAATCTAAGATCGGCCGCCCTCGCCTCCGCCCGTTTCTCCAGTAGAAAGTGGTAAAGGGGTGCGGATGCAGGTCGGGCAGGGGGCAATATTTTCATGGCGCTTAGCGGCAGGCCGAGCCCGGACGGCTCCCATCCGCGCAGCACGACACTTTATTTCCGAATGTATCGGCGGTCCCAGCAGTGCGCCGTGACATACAGACGAGCGCACACAACCGGCCGCTCGTGTGCGCAGCTATATTTTCCTGAATATATGTAGCGCCTGTATATACATACATCGAAGATTAATCGAGTCAAAAGGCCGCGGTCGTTACAAAGTGTGCCGCCCGCCGCGACACAAAACCCATGCATTACCGGCCGAACGTTGTCGAAGGAAGACCGCGTTCATGTTCTAACGTTCATCTTGTCTCCGTCGATACACCCACGCTGCCCCTCGTGCCTTAACAAACCGAAGGGGGACGTTGGCGCGAGGGGGTTGCGTCGCGACGAGTCGCGTCGCGTCCGGTCGCCGCGAAATCCGCTGACTGTCTGCGTCCGCATCGGCGAAACTCTCGCACAGGGCGATCGACAAAGAGAACCTTGCGAATCTGTACAGGCTGGAACGAAATTATACAGTGACGAGGTAAAAGTACCTATTATGGAACACCAGTCATCCAGCAACGTTAAAAAATCTATAACGTTAAGCATTGACTGTATTAATGTGATGGTAAGTGTTTATTGTATTTCATGTAGTTATACATCGAATTAGAAACTTGTTAATGTGGTAAGTGTGTCAATTACTGTGTCCATTTGTTACTGTTCGAAGTTTTTGACAAATTCAATAGCGTTCTCTACCTATAGTATTATTCTTAAAAGATTTAAATTAGGTGCCGTCCGATAGTGTCATTTCAAGTTTCAAGA
>CM052165.1:1263187-1280759 GCA_028455555.1 Augochlorella aurata
CATTTATTTTAACTTCTTCTGTTCCAAAAAATTGTAAAACGTCGTTGGAACGCAAACGATTCAATTTTGCCAAGGTAATGTTATGGTTATGTCAGTTTGACCGCAAAAGGTATAATAGTTTCTTCGCCAAAAATTTCCTAAAAGAAGTTAACAAAATACGCACTTCACTTCATCATTGATGAGAGATTATTAACGTATTAGTTGCATTCATATACAGGGCGTTTATTTTATTTTGTACACTGAAATATCTCCGTTATCTTTGCTGATATAAAAACGTGTGTCAGGACAACTTCGCAGTCTTTCAAATAAATTTGATAATGTAGAAATGATTTTAAAACGCGATATAACAATTTTTAGTGGCGGCTCGAAGTCAGCAAACGAGTGCAAAGGGTTAATATTCTGAGCTTTGAACTAAACAAAGTTGTCCTGGCGCATCTTTTTATATCAGCCAAATGTTTGGGATAAAATAAATGTCCTGTATATGAATATGTATATATGCATATACATATACATATATACCTTGAGCTTGGGGTCACTTGAGGATCATGTCACAGCACAGATTTGAATGCATCTTTTTATGACTTTTACGATACAACGCGAAAGTATATGTAGTTACTTAAGAAAAAACATCGTTGACTTTGAGAAATACGTGAAAAACAGCGCTTAAAAATACAAACCCCTAATTTACATGAAACTACATTTAAAAAAACAACCTGTGCAGGATATAGACTACGTGATAACATAATTACACATAAAAAATTGTTTACTTTGCCAAAATTAAACAAAATATATACACTTCAGTGAGATACCCTTTATATTTATAGTTATAATTTTGCAAAGTTTGACTTCCAGTGGCAAACGACCACGGTCATTTTAAATTCGAGTTGCAAAAATAAAATAATGCATTTGAATTTGTGGGAAATAATTCGAGTCAAAGGAAGTTTCTTATAGATATTTTCGAGATTCGACTATATGAAATATTAACTCGCATAAAATTTGTTTCGAGGGAGAGAATTTTGTACATATTAGTGATGTTAATAGCTGATAAATAACAGTCGGACGGTGACAAGAAAATAGAATTTGATCGTGCTCTGGGTATTACACGACAGATTGCAATTTTATTTGGGACACGCCCGCTGATGCGCGACGGTGTTTATCATTTCCTGCGATCGATTGATCTAAACACGCGGGGTCTGTACGCATAACGATATTAACGGCAAACTGCTGCGACAGCTCATTCCGTAATATCTGATAAACTTAGTATCGTTTGTATTATCTGCAAAAAGATTTTGGAAGTCATTTTTCGGGGATCAGCTGCGAATATTGCATATGTTCAATGCATTTTGTCTCGTTTCATTTCACTTCAGTCTCGTTTAACGATGAATCTCGCAGCATAAATACAGGATTATGAAGTTTTTGAAGATTAAACTTTTTTGGTGTTAGTGACTTACCCTTTTTGTTACAGTTTATCTTTAAATACGTTTCGCTTATTAGACATTAATTATATTTAAGGATGTGTCACAAATATTCCGTAATAATATCTTGATAATGACACATTATTTACATTAAGAATACATAAATGCATACAATAAATAAAATCAATACAAATTTTCTTCTATTTTTCTAGTAATTATCTTACATATATTTATTTTATTGCAAATACCAGTAGCAAGTAAAATACTTTTCAAGTTAATTCTTAAATCAGGTCCATCTTAAATAAAATTCAAGATTTTTCGTTTACGTTTATTTATTTTGTATTTTTATATTATTTCAAATTCAAATTATGTTATTTCAAATATTTCACCTTCTCAAATCATTTTTCATTCGACGTTGCATGTAGAAGATAGTTTCTTATTTATGAATTACCAGAAGTTGTATTTAACACTAATTTTACCGACTATGGAAGAAGTTGACGAGACAATTGACATGAAGTCAAGATAATTTTGAAAATAATTTTAAACGAAGTATTGAAATTCGTTGATATATTTATAAGTGGAACATTGGAAAAATTACAAAATTCCCCTGTAATTATTAATCAATTAATTAATTTTATTAATTTCTTCTTAATAAATGGTATTTTATTGCTTTCTTGATTTTCAGATAACCAACGAAATTCCCATTTCGGACGACACATTGTTATCAAACACATCACTCTATATTTCAATCCGATTGCAGGTAGTAAATATCCTTTTCTCATAATTTGAATATTTAATGAAATAATATCTCAAAATAGTGTTTCACTGAAGCATTAAATCAAACGGTATTTCCAAATAGTATTTACTTACGCAAATATTTCGATGTTTACTGTTCTAGATTAAATTGTTTGAAATTTTTCCCCGCCACGCTAGGAGGTCAGTAGCCTTCCCTAATTTCGTCCTGCAGAGTAGAAGAAGAGAAAGAACTCGTCATTTTGGTGATTGTAGTTTTGCGGTCAGCAAGTTACTGGAAACTGATCGTTCGAGACGTTCGTGATCATCGCCGAGTCTTCGGCAGCAACAAATTCCCAGCCGAAATGTGCCGAGACAACTGTGATGATGCGGGGCTAAGGGTGACTGCCGTTAATGAAAGAGAAAATCGAGAGGAGCGAAAGGAATCGAAATTTTGGGTCACTTTGAAGAACCAGCGATTTTGCTGCTCCCTCGCAACATCGTAGAAGAAAGCCGTTAAATATGGACCAAGATGAAGTGGGGGTAAGTGCGTAATCGGGGAAACTGCATTGAGAGGGGCATCAGCCTAACGGTTAAAAAAATAGATTTCTTTTTTTTTATTTTCTTAATGCTTCAAGGGTGTAGCATATCTTATGTCAAAGCGAATAATTATTAAAATGTTCAACAACCCGTACGATACATTATAGATAATAGTTTTTAGTTTCTAAATTGATGAATTTTTTAAAATTTAGATGTTCCAGTAATTCTCAACTGTGATAGCCAGTAATCAATGATCTATGAGAAAGGGTTCCGCAAACAATGAATAACTTCGCTATTTTGTACGATTTTTATTTTTAACAAATTGAAAAATTTACATTTATATTCTCTTAGAATGGTTAAACCTTTTATTTGATGGTTACCTATAAAAAAGTTCCCAAATTTTATTTATTTCTTAACGCCTTCAGTCCTGTTTCAGTCCTGCCAAAAATTAGCAGAATCTTCATCCCTTAACGTACACTATCATTCAAAAGTAAATATGTTTAGATAGTTGTCATTTCTTTTGAATGATATAAATTAATATTATTGGGCGACACTTATTATTTAATTCTTATACGAATAGTATATTTTATATTTCTATTATATTTAATAATTTAGTTATTTCAACATTTTGAGTACTTGCAATGTTCTCAACAATTAAATAAAAATTTAAATGATCTGTATTTTTTAATATTTTTATTATTTTATTCCAAGGACTTTTTGTTTAATAATCGCATTGACATTAATTAATTGCAGAAACATAATATTTCGTAATAATAATTGGAATATTATAAACAAATTAAAATAACTTTTCATTATTATTGGTGCATAGCGAACTGTAAATATATTACTTATTCAATGGAAAAAGTAATTTTTTACATGTACGTGAAATAATGAAAATTTATGCGAATCGCTTATACAAGTTGAAGTCTAAACATTTACTTGTGTATTTTTTATAAAGTCGCAACACGGTGATTTCTAATTCTTGTAAACTTTGGAGTCAAATATCCCTGCGGAGAGAAGGAGCAAAAAAGGTTCTGAAACTTTATTAAACACAAATACTCTACGAGCATATTATTCTGGCTTAGCGCGTAACTTCGTGAGAATATTTGCTAAATTCGCTATTGAATGCTATTCTTAGTGGAGTTAAATAATTTTCAACAAACATCGTTAAGTCTGCATTCAGATCTCAGTACGGCGTATATTTTTTGGTAAATCTAAAACAGTTCAAATAATGATAATTATTGTTATTCCACTTCAACGTTGAAAGTAGTTTCATTCTTTTTAGAAACTCAAATGGAGCTCAGCTATTTTCACGTAAAGATTGTCACAAGTGATTGCATATTATAAGAAAATGTTTTTCAAAATTTTCTTCAACTTAGAAAATACAAAATTACAAAACACTTTATTTTTATGTACAAACACGCATGCAGCCATGATCAATGTAATGGGACTTAATAAACAATTTTTACCAATTTATTCTTAATTATGACACTTTAATACTGTATATATTTAACACTATTTTAACACTCTTAAATCGTTTTCTAGAGCAATCACTTTTCTTCAATTGACTGTTCAATTTTTTCTACAATAATTATGAAATTAATTTGGTAAAAATTGGTATGTAAATATAGAAAATTAATGAAAATTATTAATATTTTAATTGTAATCCAAGCAATCTGATAAATAATATCAAAGTAAAAAATCAAAGTGTTTCATTTAGTAAAGTAAAAACTGGAGAATTAAGATATATAGTATAATGCTGATAATCTGTGCTCTTTCACACTTCCAATATTTAGTCTTACAATTAATTTTTAAATTATCTATAATATTTCAACTATTAATCAAGACTTTACGTCCCAATAGTTTCGTTTGCAATCATTATTAAAATGGCAATCGTTCAGGTTTCTTTTTACATGACACTGTCGTTGAGAAGCCTATTCTTAGTAGAGGAGGCGTTAATGATTCATATAATCGTTAAACAATTGTGCGTTTTATCTGCAAGAATGCAGATGGTGCGAAGTGGCCAGTTCCTGCGGCGCGGCGGATCAGAAGGACGGTTTGTCATCAGTAGATTTCTTGCGGCAGAATAAACAAGTTCCAGAAGATAAAGATACCGTAAATATTTATCTTAAGGTCACTATTTTTGTTTGCTCCCGGACTGCTTACGTTTGAACCACCTCTGTCAATTCCAGTTGCCAACAATGACACGATACGTACAACTATGCACCCTCGCGTCTAGAAGTCACCGTGCACTCGCACGTGTTAATGTGTAATAAAACTGAATATTGTAAATTGCGTAAATTACTTTTTTACGAAGAAACTGTATCACCTTCTGCAATTACATTTATAAGGTTTATTTGTGCATGTTTCAATAATATATAAAAAGTTGTGTTAAGATTGATGGCACACTACTTTGAAACATAGGGCAGATGTCCCGGTTTCTGTGCCCCCGGATTAAAAACGTATAGAAAAAGAATAGTTTTATATATAAATTGAATCTCACATGTTGACAGGTAAATATAATATAAAAATACAGATTTTTTGTTTCTTTTTTTATGTGCTTTTAATCCGAGGGATATCTACCCTAGTCGAATTTCAAAAAGATGGTCGGCGGTGACCAGAAAAAGACCGATTTGGGAGTGCAAAATTCTGGATACTACTAATAATCACTAATTCTGTGTTATATGTATTATATACGTATTTAGTAAGTAAAAAGAAGGTTGATAGAGTTTCGTGAGTATATTGAAATATTTCTTTTGTTTAAAATAGTGCAGAGAAAGCAATACGAAATCATTGCTGTGCTTAGTAATAAAATAATTACTACTATATGTAATAAAAGATATATAATATGTGTTTAGGAATAAAATAAATCAATTATTATTAACAATTATTTATCGAAATTCGAAAGTTTGCGCTACTTTTGTGATTCGAAACTCTCAAAACCTAGCTGAGCCATAATCTGTGTACACAATTTTGCGAAAATATTATGACAGTACGAATTTATTTATATTTAACCAGTAACAATCCAATTGAGTTTGTGTTTAGACTTTAGATATATTTCAATTGGTACGCTTCCATCGATCAATTCAAATCGTTTGTATCGTGACAAAATTAAATTACAACTGCATTTAATTTTCATCTACTTGTATTAAATAAACAATTTGATTTTCTGAAAAGAATTCGTCAAGATTTTAGTTGCTGGCAAAATACATAGCCCTTAAAAACGCAAAGGAAAGAAAATAAGCATTCCAAGTTTCGAGATCTCACAAAGTTTCGGATACGAGTTTCGCGAAGTGTAACACTAGAACTACCAAAGCAGTCAAAATGACTGGTTTCTGATTTTGTTCTTTTACAATTTTTGGCACAACAAAAATATTTTTGTTAGAAATTTTGTCACGAACTTCTTTATTGAACCATATATTGTAATAAAAATCGTAAAAAGTTTATATATAAAGTTGTTATAAAACAATATATAGTAGTCTCGTTTAGGGCTCGGTAGTTCTAGTGTTAAAAATCAGGTTTCGACCCATTCTCAGTTTCTTGACTTTTACGCTGCTAAATCGGCGTTTCTCCCGACTGCGCGTTACTCCGATTCAGACGTAGAAATACGTGAGTGGCGTTGAACCTTGTTTCGGTGGACGGCGAACGTTCCCCGTAAACCCAGTCCCGGAATGGAGGCAGAAAATGGGAGCAGCTCGGAACGAGGATTTCGGGGTAGCGGTTTTATAGCAAGCTCGCAATTGTGGGAGTTGGCGCGGTGGAATGTCGTGAGGGCTCCCAGGGTCCACCCTTGCTGCCCTAAAACGTTAACCACAGATTTCTCGGTGGATTAGATCGCTCGGTCGGGCGAGGCCTGGAGCTACGATTTGCGGGCAACAGGGGGACGAAGAAGAGGAGAAGCTGCCGTGGTCCGCTCACGGTTTCTTGCGTGTACCCTCTTATTAGGGCGTGAGCCTTATCTAAGGGTCACAGGGTCCCCGCGACCTCCAAAGTCCCACAGGTACACCCGGCGAACCTCAAGAATTCCAGGAGTCACTCTACGCACATGCGTAAGGAAGAATTCACCTTTCGCGTTGATGCTGCGATGCAAAACTTGCTTTTCAACCCTTAGCGTCGCCTACGAAGGTACTCGGGCGAAACGGTGGTCGAGGGCTGATTTTCTGGTAATCGACGAATCTCGGTAAAATATTATTTTAACACTTTACCGACCGGTTGCCTATAAATCGGCTTTTCACCCTGACCGGTAGCCTGTGACTCGGTTGTCATGACAATCAATAATTTGGTATCTATTATTGAGGTGTTATTACATAATTTTTAAAGTATTAAACAGCTTTCTCGATGAATAAAATCAATAAAATAGATAGAATAAAAATTGCTTAATGCTGATGTTATGATAACATAAAAATGTTTATAGCCGGATGACCGGTCGGTAAAGTGTTAAGTAGGGTGTCTGCGATCTGTTATCATTAGACTGCGGATGTTTATGCAAAATTGATATACATGTTGAAATAGGCAAAATATATGCAATATTAATTCAGAATATGTTCAGAAATATGAAATATGTATGCAGAAACTATGATAACTGTATAACAATTGTTTTCTTATCTGCACTATATGCTGCTACTTACTATTGCTTTTACCAGTACTACTGTACTTGCTAGAATTTACCGTAATCTGCATTACTACGTGAATCGAATCACTTTAATTTCGTCAAGTTTTTGGGAACAGGTGTTTCAGAATACTAAATTGTGGATATCATGTTTATGTTTAATTCTATCAAAACTAAAATGAAGGGGAGGTATATTATTACACATTTCTTGTATTTTTAATATATTTCATATGTTATAGAAGCATAAAAATCTGCATAGTACCTGCTTTTAATATACGTACATATTTGTCTTTTTTTCTTTTTTCAGGACAAGTCTGGGATAGTTCAATCACTATATGCTTCCATTAGAAATTAAAATAAATAGTTGTAGTTATCGCAAAGCATAATTTATACATATTCTTGATTACTTGGGGCACTGCTTTAATCTGCCAAAAACAATATAAATCTCGAAAACAATTAATGCTAAGATATTTTCTTCCGGTGTAGTCTCCAACTATTAATAAATAGTTTAATGCTCACAAAATATTCAGAATCTTTGTCTCTTGTGTTAAATATTTAAAATTTGGCAGTATTTATACTTCCTCTGGCTAGCCATATTTAATTAATTTCATATTTAAATAATTTTTAAATTTTAAATAATATTTAAATAATTTAATTTCATGTAATTCAATTTATCTATTGTAAACATGATCAAGGCCTATTACTGTACATAAGACGTCAAAGCAGTTAAAACAAATACATGATCCAGATGGAATGTGTTACAATGAGTTACATTAATTTGTGCAACGAATTTCTGAAGTTGCATGCGTTGCTCGAAAAGCAGTATAGAAGATAATCACATGGTGCTTTTCAAATTAATGTGTAAGTTCTATAGAAGTCTACGGTACAACCTCAATTATCCGAACTAATCAAGCAAGCAAGAGCGTTCAATAGAACAGTTATTTAACTAAGCTACAAGATTAAATCTTTACTGATTTGCATTATAAATACTTTCATGTGTAGATTCATTTATTTACATATTTTCGACGTGCTTGAACGATAAAGGGTTATTTGATGCAAACAATGGTTTCAAATGTCAGCAGACAAAAGGACAATGAAAGAAAACTCTTTGAATACCTCAATATGCGAATACGTAGAGTGGACAGTTTAATTATTAAATTAGTAAGAACACACGATGACAGTCTCGTTACATCATTTCTGCAATAAATTATAAAGTAGTCATCTTTACTACGAGACATCTATAGAATATTACTGTCGTCTCCCATAAATTAATTTTTATATTTTTCTATACGTATAGCAAATCGTCCTACAATTCTGACTCCATATATGAATTTCGAAGAAGCATTCAGTTTGGATTATGGCATGTGTCTATACAATCGGATGCATTCACCAGCGCTCGATAGCACCGGTCGATTATAATTATCAGTATTTAGGCCAATGCATGCACTGCTGTCCAAAGTAATCGATCCGCCAAGCACGCACGCTGTGAACGTATCTGAAGCTGAAAGCGATGAATGAAAGAAGAAACGAAGATGGAACGGTTGTATCAGAGCTCAATCCGTTACTTAAGTATACATATTTAGTACAGTTAATGCTATCTATCGTTTGACGAATGACATCTTCCACAGCTTCGACAATATCTAGAATTACTTCGCAATTATTAAATTTCTTAAACAAAATGAAAGTTTATATATATTTTTATGTCTTTGATAGCAACTAAATCCTCAAAAGAAATAGAATTCTTTCGGTGTAATCTTTAAGTATTAATCTGTTGTATCATTATTCAAAATCATTATTAATTTATTTAAGACTATTTTTACTAACTTTGTTTGATATACCTATTTTCACCAAATTAATTTTATAAGTAATTAAAGCGATTAAATTTGGAATATAATTTTAAATTAGCATTTTACAGAAATACTAAAAATATCATTAAATTAAAATTGTGTAAGGTATGTTTTTACCCCCTTCGATAACATTAGTGTTTAATTAACATTTTGAAAGGTGTCTTTCGACCTCTTCGGTAAAAATGATGTTATGTATTAAAAGAAATCTGAGAAAATGCTTAATAATTATATAGTATTGAAATTTGTTGAATAGTGTGAAGATGTTCGCGGTAATTCAAAGATAGAATTAATAGCATAAGCGAGTAAGAATTGCTGAGTACCGCGCCAATAGAATCAAGCGATTGCCTCGGCTAAGAATAAACGATGGAGAAGAAAGTCGTTTTGCGTAAACGCAGGAGTCGTTCCCGATGTAATTCACAGTCAGAGAAGTAGCCTCGAGCAGCGAGTTGGTTTCGATTTAATTGCGGTGTAGTGTTCAACTCCTGTCTAATGAATACCGTGGTATGTCTTCGGGGTAGGACAGACTCTTAGGTAACTGAGCTTGGTGTATTATTAATTCAAATTTAATCAATAGAACGGTTTTCAGTCGATTTTCTAGAAAATAGATCAGAGCAATCAAAAATTGATACAGCATATAATATTACATAAGAATTGCAAAATCCTTGCGCGAGAAATCATTTGACAAACGGGAGGTCTAACGAACCCCATTGCTAGGTTATAATTGCAGTCGATAGCGGCGAATAATATTAAAAAGACTTTAGTGTAAAAATCGAGCCTGTTAAATTTTTAGTAAAATTGTTTTTGTTGAAGACGTACATATCTTTTTATATTGTCAGCCAAATTTTTAGGCTGTGCTCTTTTTTTTATCTCTTTACAGTGTTTTTCATTATCCATTTTGTTATGGTTCATTAAATGATTTATTATGTTATGGTTTATTACATAATTTTTTATATTATTGTTTATTGTACAATTCTTATGGTTTATTATACAATTCTTATGGTTTATTATGCAATTCTTTATATTATGTTTTATATTTTATATTTCTTATGATATGGTTTTCTAAATAGTTCATTATATTTCGATTTTTACATAATTCATTATGTTATAATTTATTATACAATTCTTTATGTAATGGGTAGGTACAGATGATTTCTAAAATAAAATCCTAGGTAGCTTTCATTTTGTTGATTCATTATATATTATCGTCTATTACGTCATTTTTTATGTTATATTTTATTAAACCACTTCTTGTGTTATGGTTTATTAAATAGTTAATTATATTATGACTTTTACATAATTCATTATACTATCGTTTATTTGTACCATTCTTTATGTTATAATTACAGATAATTTCTAATACAAAGTCCTTGGTAGTTTTTATTTTACTGTACTGGTAGAGGACCTAACAATTATAAAAATCGATGAACTGCTTTTCAAGAGTATCAATAAATTGATTTTCAAACGTCCAAAACCACAATTTTAGGGATATGCCGCATTTTCCATGCTCTATCGGTTCCTTATTTGGCCGAGCATAATCTATTTACGAAAGATAGGGAACGTGCACCTATAGATTGCTTTAAAGCTTTGCTCCGAGGATCTCGAGCAGATAATTCTGTTACAATTACAATAACAATTGACCTGTACATTATTTTAGTATGCTCAAAAATTTTCTATTTCATTGAAAGCCTGGAAAATAGGATTGAAATAATTCCGGAAAAGTGGGTTGCGCGAAAGTAATATGACGTCTGTTGAACACATTGGAGGTACAGTCGGAAGAGAAGATTGGAGTGGCATGAGATCCTTATAGATTTGTAGAAAATGTAAGTGGCAGTAAAATTTGCTCTTTAAATTGCAGTTGTAGTGAAAATTAAAATATATTTGTAAACATTAAGACGTTTGTAATATTTAGACATTGAAAGAAAGTAACATGTACAAATAAAAAAATATTGATAACTATTGTGAAAAAACTAAACATAGCGTCTAGGCTTTTTGCGGCACATTTTCGGTTTTCAAAAGAATGAGTGAATTATCTTTTTCATTTTCTTTTTTCTTTTCTCAAAGAGATATACGTACCGTTGCTGTTTGTTTAGTATACTATACAGAAACAGTACTAATCTAGATTCAATACAAGTTTCAACTCGATTGCATCATGCACAGATGTATACTGCCTAACAGGAACCAGACATTTTGATCTCTACAAATTGCAGTTGTAGTGAAAATTAAAATATATTTGTAAACATTAAGACGTTTGTAATATTTAGACATTGAAAGAAAGTAACATGTACAAATAAAAAAATATTGATAACTATTGTGAAAAAACTAAACATAGCGTCTAGGCTTTTTGCGGCACATTTTCGGTTTTCAAAAGAATGAGTAAATTATCTTTTTCATTTTCTTTTTTCTTTTCTCAAAGAGATATACGTACCGTTGCTGTTTGCTTAGTATACTATACAGAAACA
The DNA here is from genome assembly GCA_028455555.1 of Augochlorella aurata. NCBI lineage: Eukaryota > Metazoa > Arthropoda > Insecta > Hymenoptera > Halictidae > Augochlorella > Augochlorella aurata. The sequence goes on from CM052165.1 coordinate 1,274,790, forward strand.
GTACTAATCTAGATTCAATACAAGTTTCAACTCGATTGCATCATGCACAGATGTATACTGCCTAACAGGAACCAGACATTTTGATCTCTACAAACAAGACTACTTAAATTCTTCGCAGATGCAAAATAAAGCAATTTGTAAACTGCATCCACGTCGCGACAAGTGATTCGCTGGTATTCAGAAAGTTTGTCGACAAGTCGTACAGTTTATTTCTCTTACTGACAAACCCTCGATTGAACGATTAACCTGGAAACATTTCTGCGCGTCCACGGTGATCAAATTTCAATTCCGATTCGGTGTCAGCGAAAGTCTCGATTGCAATAACCAAGGATCTAGGGGTAGGGGGTACGGTGGTACCAATCGCGACTCTGCGGGTCAAACGTCCCAAAACAATAGTTATGTTTACAAAGCAAGTGTTCCACTTACGAAATAATCGCTTATTTCAATGCGTAGTATCTCGCACATGAACATTTTCTTATGATGAACATGAATAATGATTAGGGAGGTAAGTTATAATAAATAAGTCGTCAATCATTCTTCTCAAGAAATATAGATAGGTTGCGTATTGTATATATTTATTATAAAAATAAGCAAATAAGATATTAAAGTTTCAAAATATTAAAGAATGTTGTACAATTTTCCAAATTTGTAAGTTATTAAAAGAGAAATTACAAATTTATTTAATTCTTACAGTTGAGTTAGAAAATTGTTATTTTATATAATATCACGCTTATCGTACTAATCACGAGCTCTGACTATTGTGCCGCATTAAGAATTAAATTCGTCAGTAACAAGTATGTTATATATCCGTTTTTACCAAGTTTTGTAGAAAGCTTAACATTTATAATTATTTGATAACACAATGACATTTATTGCTATTTCACTACTGGTTTATTACTTGGTTTATTCGCTTAGTTTATGCATATTACTTAGTTTCACTCCTTTCCTCTGAGAAGAAAGAAAACAAGGAACTTGCTTTCAAAGATACCATACCCTGCGGAATTACTAAACTTATTTGAAAAACTACCTCTATAATTATGTTCGGTTAATAAATATGTCAATATTTAATTTCGTATTTATTTTTCATTTCCAAACGAGAAAATCTAGAGTAAGCCTACGTTAAATAATATGCGGTCATTTAAGTGTTAACATAGTCGGTTTAGGAGCGAGTAAAAGTACTAATCGGGTCGGAACGTACTGTCCCGACTTTTGGCCCGCTGGAATCGCGATCGGTACCACCGTACGGTGTTCTGGCGAAGTCGTTCCTTGACCTACTGTGCGAAACTCGGCCGGCTATTAGGACCGTGCGACCGTCCGTCTTTAATTCTTACGAACGATTAAACGTGCAATAATAAATTTTGGGAAAAGGGATGTCGGCGGCGTGGCTCGTAGGCCCTAAGAGCCTAGGACTTAGGGTGAAGATCGTGCGCGCGTTCAGGAAGGCGAGGAACTGCATGGTCCCTGCGGGCTCATGGCCTGTGGTTAGGGCGGTGCGCAGCCTCTCTTTTTTGCGGCCCGACGATTAGATAAACTGCCCGGGCACGGCGCACAGTGTGCCCACATTGTAGAAACATACTCTAGGCCTGCTATTAGTTAGTAGTATAGTTTAAACTCGAGACGCCGGCCAAGGGGACGGCGCGGGGCAAAACGAACACCGAGAAAATGAAACCGGGTCCTCCCTTTTAAACGCCGCTAATTCGCGACCGACCCAGGCGCCGGCTCACTTCCTCGCAGCTTCGTTTCCTCTATTTTTCGTCCAGGGGTCCGAGATCGCAATAAGGCGTACAAAACTAACAGCTCAATCCTTTCTCGTTTCCATCCGTCGCCCTCCGAATGCGCTCGACTTTTCGTGCTTCTCGATTCCGGAATGTTTGGTCGCGTTTTCGGGTGGTTGCTCTCTTAGGCGGTTTCATTGCCAGCGGAAATCCGGCTGGTTTCTTTTCCTGATTTGCCACCGTCGGTATCACAGCGTCCCGTTTATCGACGGAGGACGAGGCTCGAGGCTCATGTAGTTTCTCAACGTCGCGCGTGTCACCCTCAAACCTATTCGAAACCGCTCGCTCTCCCCTGATTCGTTCGTTGACTCTGCTTCTCTTCCGCAATGCTGCCCGCTCTCGGGAACCACGAATCCGCCTGATGCTGCCACCTGGCGGCATTCCTAGCAACTGGGCCTTCGATTTTAACTTCGTCGACGGTCGAATTTAGTCTTTGGAATTACGAGTCGCTCGGGGAATTGAAAGTCTCGCGTCGTTGCTTTCGAACTGTGAAAGAAGAATATTTGAAGGACTTAATGCGATTACGTTTGAAAAATTTTGTTATGCTGTCTCGGAGATTTTAACGCTAGAATTATTGTACCTGGAGAAGTTATTGTTTCAGATTTACTCTATAATAATTATTAAGATTATCAGGCTGCTTTATTAAGAAATTTTTGAACGAACTGTTTAATCGGAGCTTACATTGTTGTAAGATCCTACGAAATTTAAACAAATGCACTTGAAAGTGTTTCTAATGCACTGAAGCGCTTGTAGTAAAAAGTATTCGACCGGGTGAAAAGAGTATCTGTAATAAAAAATAAAGAATAAGAAATGTAATGTTAAAATGCGTTACATGTGAAGAAACTATTAGTATAACAATAAATGCGTTTTTTGTTTTATAAGGTATAGACCATAGAGTATGACCAGGTGTTAGGTCAAATGTGAACAATTATGGATTGTAGAAAAGGGTTCACATGCATTGTTGTATTATTTAAATTGTTTTTAACTTAAACATAACTCTGAACAGTGTATAATTTCATGTTTAGCTGATAACTGAAATCATTTATCGTTTATTGATATTTTATCAATCATTCATCGTTTTATTGATATTTTATGTTAATACTATTACATCCATACTGTTTTAATTATACTGTTTTCAATATAATTCAGAATAATTCGACAATTGTACTTCTAGTTTTAACAGAATAATTTTCCGTCACGGATAGTAAGTGTACGTGAATATAAAAATAATTAGATCAGGACATTTTAGAATATGGCTACCGATGTTTTGTATTATTTTTACAAAGCAAAGTAGTTAACAAATAGAATAATAACTAATGGAAATATGAAAATTCATACATAAGTATTTCGAATCAAAAATGTAATTTTTGTTTCATATGTTGAACTTAATAATGAGTTTACATAATTAAGTACAAATTCGAAAAATAACATTATGTACTATGATTTACAAGATTCGATGTTTTACGATAAAATATTTTTCATCACGCAAGTAATCAAGTTAAGTTTCATTATAGGAATATCCTGAACGAGAATCTTAATCACATAATCAAGAAAAATATCTTTTAAAAATGGGGCCACTAATTATAGCAGTACGTGTTATTAAATGTTTCACAAAACTATAAAAAGGTGGATCGAATAAAAATACGACTCAAGATAATACAAAACGTTTAACAACGCAAACGATAAATAAATATAATAAAATAATAATTTCGATTTTGAAAGAAATAAAATACAGCGTAAGAATATCGCGAGTCATTTTATAAAGTACGTAATAAAAACGAAAAACACAGTTCTCTATTTTATTTTGGCTAATCTGTCTGCAATGAATTAACAACGCAAACGATAAATAAATATAATAAAATAATAATTTCGATTTTGAAAGAAATAAAATACAGCGTAAGAATATCGCGAGTCATTTTATAAAGTACGTAATAAAAACGAAAAACACAGTTCTCTATTTTATTTCGGCTAATCTGTCTGCAATGAATGCATCAAATCTAGAATCTACTAATAAATACAAACAAATGAGTATTCGAATGATTCCACGATTCCCACGACGCAACTCTTGTAAATCAATTTACAAACCGATTCCAGCTCGTTTAACTGTTCAAGATTTTTTCAATTTCGTCGTGACCCACCATTAATGCTCATTCTACTCTAAAACTAGGCTTTTCACACAGTCGCACGTAGAAAAACCTCCGATAGACCATAAACGCGTGTAAGTTCTGCGTGGTCGATACACGGTAACCGCGGATTATCGGCTCATAATTCATCGGTGCCCGAGACAGTGATTGTCAGTTTGCACCGGCGTTACATCTGCACGAACGCGCGCTTTGGATCTGCGTAATGGATCATTACAGGCCGAGCGATAATCAATTTTCGAAGTAACCGCACCGACGACGCCGCATCGCGCCGGAAAGAGACCATTTTCAAAAGTTCCTTCGCCGATATGTAATTTCGAGCAGTCGCATAACTTCGTTGTGCTCCGCTCTTCGATAAATTTGCGACTTACAAATTTGATGTAAAAATGAAATTTAATATTGAAATGGATGTTTGAGTTAGACATTTAAATTAAATAGTCGTGAATTCAGTGTCAGCATCAGCGGTGAGACTATTATTATAAATTAATTTATATAATGGAAAAAATTTTGACAGAATAAGGTAATTATTGAATACAAATTTATTACTATGATGAAATATTATTAATATAATACTTGTTAATAGTTAAATGTATATAAATTAAGAAAATTTAATAATTAAACTAGGATTAGATACCTTATTATAGAATTAAAATGTAAGGTAATAATTAAATGTAGATCATTAAAATTAAATAATTTGGCGACTTTATATTCTTATTAGATGAAGCTGTAATTAATTGATGTTCCACGCGAAGAATAACTTAAATTAAATTTATGTATTGCCCGAGTTTATGCTCATTAGCAAGTTTAATCATTGATTGTAAATATTGTAAATATTGTAAATATTCATTGTTAATTTAAAAGCTTTTAATCTCCTCAAGATTCTCGAATATATGTTTAACCACTTTCTCTTTTAAGTGCTGCAATATTTCTTTACATTTCTGCGATTCTATCGTTATTTGTTTACTTATTTATTTATTCATTTCAAGCTTTAAACTAGGTGATTTATATAGCAGCATAATATTGTTACGAGTATTTATAAATCCTTGAAGAGCATTGTTTCGAGTATGAGATTTCGAATAAAATAGAATTGGTGAAAGTCAAGTGTAAAATGAAGGTGGATGAAAATTAGGGGAGGCTTTCCCGTGCAACTATTCTTGCGATACGTACGAAGGTTAAGAAATAGATACTTGATTCCTTCTTACAATTTTTAATATTGTTGGCAATTATGAAATTTCTAAAAGTTTTGGTTTAAAGATGAAGGTGTAAGCTGAGGAAACGTTGACTGGTTTCTGTATCATTTGCTGTTATACCTAATATTAAAGTTAACATTTTCTCGTTTCTTCAGAATATTCTATTACAATATTGCGCCTTTTGTCATGTTGCTACAGATATGGAAATGCATAAAATTGTAACTGTTATTCTCTATCGATAAATTTTATCTTAGTACTGTTAACATTACCTTAGTGCCCAATAGTTCATATTTAGGTTTCCATTGACATTTAATGGTAAATATAACATCTGTTGACTTCTGAATAAAGGTACATTGAACCATACTATACCTAACTGCAATTTAAATCTATTTTACTTAACAAAGTAATTGAAATGATACTTATCAGATGATTAATAATACGTGCAAATTATATTTTATTATTGTAGGTTGAAATTACTTTCATTAGCTAGTTTATTAGATTAGTATTTTGAGATGCTATAACCGTAATTCTTTACATTTTTACTGTTTGTTTAACTGTTTGCGAAGGACAAAAATCAAGACAGTAAACCATTATCAACACTCGTCCTAATATGTCTCCTAATTTCTTGCCCTGTAATGTCACAAATATGAATGTTGTGCATTTCTTTTAAATCGAAATTAAACTGTTAAATTAATAAATTTTTTATTAATGCTCGGTCATTGGAATAAATATATATGTACAATAAGTACAAACTTTCTTCTTGCAAATTATTAACGACAAAGAATTTCTATTCAGTGTAACTGTGAAAGACATAACACTTTTGTACAACAAATACATAAAAAGAACGTCTTCAATTTAAATATT
>CM052165.1:1313785-1353345 GCA_028455555.1 Augochlorella aurata
GTTAAGATCAAGTACGCTTTTATTAATTTATTATTAACACGTTCGCTACCGGCGCCTGACATGTGCGACGATCACGTTTTTGTATTTTGCGTAAGGAACATCAAATTCATTTTTTCGAATATTTAGAGAATATCTCAACGTTTTTATCATATTTTATATGATAATAAAATATGATGTATTTAGTACGATAAATACAATAAATATAGTATAACTACATTCGCTAGTGGCGATGGTGGCGAATGTGTTAATGACAGATGGATGTATTGAACACGGCTCTAATGATCCAATTTCGTGTGGCTACCTCTTACGCTCTTCAGCAGATGGCTAATGAGTCAGCACTTTTCTCGCTATTACATAATCCGTCACGTTTAAATTTTCGTTGTAAGCTCTGATAAAAAAAGCTAACCCTAAACGACCACCTTCCATTTTTCAGCATAAGTGACATCACGGGGTTGCATGCGCCTCAAAGTAAAATCTTAATAATCAAAATATTATTTATTATTTTCAAACTATAACATATGAAGTACGGCATGAGTTAGGAGGACAATTTATTTACACGTTTGCAAACAATTTAAAAATGTTGTGGATCGCCGGCAACCCCACGGAGTCGTTCTAGGGTTAAAACAGCATCATCCTTTAATTTATTTTGTCATTTTTAATTGTAATTCTTGAAACAGTTTGTATAAACATTCTATAATAAACTAGTTGCTTTGACGTCTTAAAAACTCTAGTCTTTTGAGATAGATTATTATATTTTAACCCTTAACTGCGAACACGGAGTCTGATACGTTCTGTAAATATTATTGGTTAAGATTGCTACCATAAGTGAGTCTAGAAGTTATTACTTATAATACCTACCCCTTTCCTTGTCAACGCCTATATGTGTAATACATGTTATATTTACTTTTTGTGTAACAATGAACACCGTGTTCATTTTATAAACAATATATTTCATGTTAAGAGGTGTCAGAAAATTTTAACGAGTACATCACGCGATAATATAATGGAACCTGTGGACTTTTTGTGTTTCTGAAAACCAAAACTATTTAGTATGATTTTGCATATAGTTTTCGAGACGGTACTATTTTTAGTATTGTACGAAAACCTCTCGACTCTTTATGATACAATAAAGTTGTTATACTGATTTACGTGAAAACCAGATGAGACAAAATAATAGCAGCTGCAAGGTAACTGAAGGAAACCGAAATCTGCGAAAACACTTTAAAAATAAAGCAAACGAAATGAATGGCATTGCTAAAAGATAAAAGATAATAGCAACCCGTGCCTGCCTATATACGATTTATTAAAATCCAGAAAACTTAGATAGCAAAATAGAAAAACATAATGATTTTATCTTTTTTTATTATTTCAACCAATTGTAATGTTTGTAGAGGTGAGCGGGTACCCGAGCCTCGGGTTGGATTGTTATCGGGTCAGTTCGGAACCCGAAAGCTTGTGACATCCGGATACCCAACATCAAAGACGAGTCAAGTAGTGCAAGAAGTGTCGGTCACTTACCGACACGAGAAAAATACCTACACCGAACCCGAAATGTCGGATATCCGTCCACCCCTAAATTTTTGCAAACTGATTCTTTTAATATCTCAAAAAAATACGTGCCATACGGTGCAATTTAAAAAAAAAAAGTTGTTCTGTTTAAAAGTGTCCGATTATTAATAAGCATAAAGAGAAACTACCCCCTTTGCTTACAACGCAACGTTTATAGATGTGGCCAATGCAGTTATGAAGTTACGTAATATTCTTATGCCAACTTACCTTTTCTTTTGTGTATGTTTAATCTTTCAACATCACTCATTGTTAGTGACCTAATACATTACACTATAAATATTATGATCGCGAGTTATTTGAACCATGAAAAATGAAATCAAAAATATCGCTTAATTAAGTTACAGTCACTAGATTTTAACTAAAATTGCTTAAACAGTGGAATAATTGTAAATGAATGCGTTTTATATTAATTAAAATGTATTAATTTTCATTTCAGTTTTACATATTTAAAAAAATTACTATACCTATGACTTTAGGTTCATTACTTTGTTATCAGCAAAAAGATCATAAAAATTGTCAATTGCTAAACTGGAAACGAGACGATTATCATAGTTTAAATAATCGTGTAAGGATTGTGATTTTTATAAAACATGGATTACAACATTTATTTCAACTTAAATTTGATCATTTTGTATAATTATCAACTATAAGGTTTTATTTAGCTTTTAAATTTTAATTATAGAATGACGAAATAGTATGTCAAATTAAGGAATTTTTCTTTTAAATTTAGATTATAAAATTTCGAAATAATATGTTAAATTAAGGAACAAGATGTTTACGGGAACGTTTAAAAAAGCGTCCTACTTTATAACTATAGAGTTTGTAACAAAATTGGAAATTTAATCTTTCAAGTTAAAATTCAAAGAGCCAATCACTACCTTCGGATACTAAGCGTTCAAAGTAATCCCTCTGTAATTAAGAAATAAATTATAAATTATTGTTTTTTATTATTAATATAATCATTAATTTAGAAATTATAGATACAATACTAGAAACGATGCGCTAGCAGTTACCTACTTAACTTGAGCTTATGGATCCGTTAGTTTGAAAAAGGATGCACTTGCCTTCTAATGAAAAATGAATACTGGTTTCTCATGTATCAACGATATTTAGTATCTTATTTGGCATTAACGTAACATTATTATATTTAAATTCATTATTCCGAAGATTTTGTAAAAACAATAACGTCATACAAACTACATTCGGCAAATAAAATTCTTCCAACTTTCAAGTTTGGAGAGTCTATATTTACATTGTTAATAGCTTTCCTTTCTTTGAAAAATCAAACAAAACTCTTTTCACCGAGAAACTAAAAAGGAATCATACAACGCGAATTCTATTTTGAGTGGACGGACATTCTGTTAATATGCAACGGAAAAATGTATACGACTTGTGCCTCGAATTAAATAAAAGACTTACGTTAGTTCTAGCATCAGTCGAAATAATCTTAAATCTGACAATGTACACATAAACAACAACATCATCATACGCCGCGTCGGTACAATAAACCGCGTCTCGTGAAAAAAGAAAACCTTCAAAGAAGAAGGAATCACATCAGAAGGATCATATGTATAATGAAGAACAGCAATACATACTGCTTTATTCATCATTAAATATACTTAGCAATGCTATATATATATATACATATACATATGCATGCAATCGACATACATACGCGTACACGTATATATACAGCATCATTTAGACAATGCATATGTATATACACGATATGATATAATTTATAACCGAACTATCCTTAAACTGTATGCGAGGAGAAGTATGTCATAAAATCAAACTCATAAAACATGATAATATTGTTACGACGATATGAAATTATGACAGCAGTGAAGTTGCCTTCCCCTGCGATATCCCGAGGGCATCGCAAAGATTTCAATTGGTACCATTCGATTAAGAAAAGTCGACTTCCAAATCGATGATTGTGGTTTCCGGACAACAGAATAGTTAGTTGTCGACGAGAAGAAGATCGGTAAATCGATCCGAGACGTCAGAAAGAGAAGACGTGTAACGATTAACGACATATTACAGACTTAATAGTTATAACTGTTAATTGTTATTGTAAATAAATAGTTACATCCCCGGTTCTTTATTATAAAATGTGTTCACCGGCGAGGAGAAGCAGAAGCCTCCGCAACAATATTATGAAATATTTTTCTCTTCTACTCTCGGCAACAACATTGTAAGATTGGTTTTACAGTTTTCTTTTGTTTCTTTTTACACAACCAATCATTTCTCTCATTCTCTCTCTCTCTCTCACTCTCACTCTCTCTCTCCCTTTCTTTGCAGTTGTACCATCTTTTACAGAATACCCTGTAAATGCTTGTGTATGTGTCCTCTGTGTGTGACATTTAAGCGCGCGGGACCGCGTTGTTAATTGCAGTCATTTTATAATTTTATACGAAAAAGCATGATAACACATATTTATAATTCGTATTGAGGAGCATCTACCAGTTTGAAATAGAAACTCTCGCTGAATTGTATCGATCCAACATTGGCCAGCTGTACCGCACTCGAGCGATCTTAATTAGTACTCATGTTTCTGATAACGTGTCGTGCTCGCACGATCTTCAATCAAATTTACTAAAATATAACATGATTAGCAATAACAATTATGATAATCACTCTAGAATCTAAAAAGTATAGGTTCGCGACGGAGCCGATAATACTATTCAGATTCTACCAAACAAAAACATTTTCCGCTCGCATTAGAGTCTTAGTACGGTTGATAAGATTCGAGCAAGAAAAACAGAAGGAACAAGATAAAATTTAAAATTCGCAAATAATATCGGCAATCCTCATCACAAATAGTTCGTTAAAAAAAGAAATAATAATATTAATAATAATGATAATAGTAATAATAATAATAATAATAATAATAAAGAAAATAAAGAAACAAATCAACGTTCCAATATCAAGAATTCAAAATTCTTATAACATATAGTTGCTACATGTGGGTAAAAAAGAAACAACATCGGATTCCGCGTAATCAGAAGTACAGGCACCAATCTAGCTTACGAAAAGTCAGGACCATACGATGGATAAAACGATCATGATTCAATTTGGGTTAAAAGGAATTTTCTATGTACAGTTCGTATTTAACGTCCTGGCGATTCGTCTTTGAAACTCAGCCAATGTTAGAACGATCGATTGCCATGTCTGTTAGTTATTTAATAACAGATAAGGCAATGAGTCAATCCAGCACCCCAAGACACATGTAAACGGACCAAGCGCAGATGACTGTTGCATTGCGCAAACTCGCAGCAGTAGGGATCAGCATGGAAATCCCATGAACTCTTTCCTATATACACAAGTACACTTCTCTATTTCTCTTTCTCTCTCATTCTTTCTATTTGTCAAAAGTTAGTTACCATCTCAGAGTTGATGCGAATTTCTTTTCATACATATATTGAGAAGGTGAAATACAACATAATCACTACTATTATTGTTCTATATATTTTTCCTCATTCTCTACAAACTACAGAAAGTGGTCATATTTTTCAAAATCTAAAAGAGAACAACGAAACAAACCTGATAAAAAATATATCATTTTATTTTTCAGAAGAGAAAAAAATTATTGAAGAATGTTGCTCGTCAAAGTAAAAAATCAATAGGATTTAAAATTTTAAAAATTTTTAGTATCAAATCGTGGCATTGAGAACGTTAATAATTTAGTAGTTTCTACAAAAATAGTTTGTTATAGGGCTTTCTCTGCCCTTTAATGGAAGATCTACTTCTCCAAAACAAAAATATTCTCATTATTTGATACGATTACACTATGAAAAATGTGCAGTATATGTTTGCATTGTTATATTAAAAACGACTTTTAAAAAAATCATTTACATCAGCAGGAAGACTAAAAGATTTGTTACGAGAAAGACGTAAAATTTCATGTTAAAACAAATGAATACCCTTTGGCTTTGTGGTTCAGATATAGGCAACTAATGGTTGTGATTATGTTTTTGTATCTCATCTTCCAAAAATATAAAAAGAAATGTGGATTTCTCTCCAGATGATCTAATATTTTATTTACTTGTTTGTTTTTACCATTCATCCGCACTCTGTCACGCTACAACACGTTACACCGATACAGCTACTCACATCCAAGATGGCGCTTTAATTTGGCTTAAGTTTCTGGAAGTCAATTTCAGCATAATTGAAGCTATCTTGAGTCGCTGGCGATACTGGCGCCACGCTTCCAGTCTCAGGAAGATCAAGGCTAGCGTAGTGCAAATTTGTTGCATCCGACTGTAGTTTATCGAAATTTTCATTCTCTAATGGACTCGACGTAGCCGTAGGTGTAGGTGTTGGTGTCTCTTCCGGAATTTTCGGCGACGTCGGCTGCTTTTCTGTGTTTTCCGTTGTTTTGAACCCAGATAACGTGGGACTGGTGTTAGGAGACGCGGTTATCAAACGAGGCTTCGACACGGTCAAATCAGCGAAGTTTTTCGTTAGTGAGTTCAACATATTCTCTTGTGATGATAACAAATTTGATATCACTCGGTTATCCTTTCCTGTCGGACTAGATGGTCTGTCGTTGATTACTTTCGACAAAATATTCCCCTCGGTCACCGAAACAGAATTCACCCTATTCGCTGATTCCACAATCGCTCGATCGTTTTTGGTAGTCATAGTCAATGCCGAAGATTCTTCATTATTTTTTTGATGACCAAAAGACTTTTCGGGCGACTGGGGACTATTCAGAGAGAATGGGAAGATTGTTGCCGAGGAACCTGTTGGAGTCGCCCGCGGAGGCGACGCAGGAGTGCTCGCTAAACTTTCCGATTCCGGACTTCCATTCAACGGTAAGAAATTAGGTGTTTTTAAAGGTTTGTTGCCCGCTTGAATCGCAATCGGTTGGGAACGTAACTTTTCCTTACGACTATCTGTCCGTGTTGTTCTGCGATTGTTTCGATTACTCATGTCCATGTTCATGTAATCTTGTTCTAGAATTGTTCTTGATTTGAAATTCATATCAACATAGTCGACAAGCGGCCGCCGTGGAAGATCAACCGGTGCAGTTCTCGTCACACCTAAAATTCATTACGATTCAGTGATTAAATAGCTCTTACCTCAAGAAACGAAAATTTGTAGTCGGGATTAATCAAAGTCATAACAATGTCTTGAATTGGACTTGCCATATGTTGATAATCCTAGATTATTTCAAGCAATTCGTACTTTTGAGTAGCATGTTATTTATTCGCAAGACAATATTTATGTCTACTACAATTTAGTAAAATTATTGATTTGTAATAGTCATTGCGAATCATAGCTTTTATCGACAATAAGAGTTTCTGTTTGGCTCAAACAATAGTTACGAAGTGTGTTAATAATTGTTAAGTTCTGATTTATTTATGCAAACGTATAATAAATGTTACACAAAAAGTTAAAATGGAACACGACGATTACACCTTTAAACTTTTTAGATTCTGTACATTTTAATAAGCTTCGGTTTACACAAATGTGTTATGATAAAAATTAACTTTAAAAATGGATGAAGAATTGTGACAAGCGCATAAGGTCGCCGCGGCAGTCATTGTAATAATTACCAATTCAGTAAATTCTCAACTTTTCTTCATATTCAAATTTTCTACTATAGGACATCTTTTTGAATTTTTATTTCCCGTATAAAGCATCCATAATCAACACCATTGTCCCGTCGAAAAGACTTTAAAATATTTTCCATAAGTAATATTTTCCAAGACTAAACTTTTTTCTGACTTTTGCAATACATGAAGTTTTAAATGCATAAGAATCTATACCTGGTGGTCCATTTGATTGCACGCATTCTTCTTGCATAGGTGACGAAATTTGTTTAGGACTTGTGTTGGATTGGGACCAATCTTCGACTACTCCATCCATTCTTACATATGGCGCTTCTGCTTCCTCCACCGGCTTCAAAGTAGTAATTATAGGTTTATGTGTAGAAGCAGAAGATGATATATGCATGTGACTATGATTTTGATTGGCAGTGATTGTATTATTATTGTTATTACGATTGATCTGAAAAGTGGAAGTATTAAAATTCAATGACAATTCTCTAGAATTATTAAATATTTATATGATCTCATTGCATTCACTATTATTATGATTTACACGAAAAGATTCTTACTAAAATCTGTAAACATTTATAATCTTAATTAAATTCAAAGGTACCTTATTTATGCGGCTCATATCGACGTAAGGAGCAATGTTCGATGAGGGCGGTTGTCCTGGAGACATATCAACGTAGGAACTGGTGTCATTGGCAGTAGAATAAGAATATGACCGTGATTGTGACTGCGAATATGACGAAGGTGATGAATTGAAAGTCGTAGAAATACTAGGCTTCGTGAAGTCCAATTCCATCAAATCCTCCATACGCTCCGAATTTACAGAACAACCAGAGTTGTGTCCCCAAGAGCTAGACAGCAATGGTGCTGAATTCGACTTGCTGGAATTTGTGTTATCAGAGCCAGCTGACATTGCTGCGTTTATTATATTCGCAAACCTCCCAATCTCAGGTTTCTTCGACCTACTGCCTACAGAGAATGCTCGTACTCGACTCGCTTCTTGTTGAGTAATATCCAACCTATGAAAAACAGATGATTAAAAACATATTCATACTGCATAATACACAAAATGAATTTATTTATACCGTACAATATTTGCGAAATTTCACGAAAAACAATTACAAGTTTCAGAACAGAGTGCTATTATACTAAACACACAAAACATTCATTTTACGTCAATGTCTAAATAAAAAAGAACAAATTTTTGTATGCACAGATGTTCGAAGTGATGATCAATCAAATTATCAGTCCAACAATGCAATATTCTAAGCTTGGCTTTGAATTACTAACTCAGTAATAACCAACGATCACCTCTTTGAACATCCGCCAAAATCTTTTCCACATTATCGAATTCCTTCTCATTATGTAAAGGAGTCAACACTTTCCACAGTACTTCAAGAACTAATTAAGTTGCAGCATCTTATATAATAATCTTAGATTAAAAAAAAGATATACTACACTAATTGAAAAGTCAATCAATAAGTAAGTTACGCATTCTCCTAACTTATATTTTAAAATAGATGTCTTTCTACCAGTCAATGATTATATAAAAGCAGTATTATTATTGATGTATAACAAGTTTCAATTCCAGTGCATGGGTGAATCGAATATTTCCATAGATAATAGAAAAAATGTCAGAGGGAAAGATGGAAAGATTTGAAGTGACAAACAATGTGGCAAAAATTACGTTTCCAAGATCTAATTTTTCGAGCACATACGTATATAGTACTTAAAAGTCAAGAATAATCAAATAACTTTTATCAGGATCTTTATGAGACTTTGATCAGCAAGAATAAAACTAAAAATGCACGTGCAAATATTAATCAAGAATCTATAAGACGTTAATTTTGTATACTGACTTCTCTATAAACAATTACTTCTTAATTATATCTATTTTCATTTGCTTTATATATTTAAAATCGCATAAAGGTTATAATAGAACTTCATATATAGAACCCTTTTTTTTTACATTTTCGTTAAAAGCTCAGATAAAAAAGTTAAAAGGCCAGTTTTTTATTTTTTTTGTCATTCCAAATAATAGCAAAATTAAGAAAAATATTTTAGTTATTGTTCATTATTATTCCACTTTAGTGGTGTCCGGGAACTTTTGCACACTACTGTACATGGACAAAATGCTCCATGTCGCACAATCATTAGATAGTGTATAGAATTCAAGAATGGTGTTAAGGAAATCACTGATTAATAAATCTGTTTAAAAATCTATTAATAGGTTCGTTAATATCTATGCTATGTTCACTTGAAGAATAAAATTACTATTTTTAATGAATAATTAATTAGAAAATCGTAATTATTTGTCTTCATTTTATAAAGAATTATTATGAAACATCGGTAGATGAAGCCTTATAGTATTATCGGGAAATCGTAATGACAAATGGTTGCAGATGTTCAGGGGCTACATTGAATAGTAGCAGTTGAGTAATATTGAGAAGTTGCACATTCGCATTTTGTTTATAAGGAGAATGTAACATACTTATTAACTGACCACCATGCATATAGAATTCGATACCTATTTTTACGATGCCTATTTAAAGGTTCCGGTCGAGAACCGATGGAATAGGCTCTAACTGGTCTAGTTAAGTCGTCTCCAGGAGGTAGAAAACTCGATACTTTATCCAAATGATATTCGGAGAACCGTAAGTCCGTACTAGGTGTACCAGAAGTGACAGAACAAGTACTGCCACCGTGTTGCGACATATCATCGGGAAAATGGCCGTTATGACTATGCGAAGGATCCATATCGACGTATCCGTTGTTTCCAACGGGCGCCATAGGTACATAACCCTCTGGTAAAGTGCTACTCTCCTCAACTAAGGATGAGGCTCGTGAATGCGAGTGTCCTGTTCCTGAACTCATTTGCATGTAGGCTCCGCTGCGGCCAGGACTCGATCCACAAGGACTGTACATATCTATATAGGAACTCTGCTGTCAAAGACAGCAAAAATTGTAGACGTTAAATCGCGACTCGTTGCTTTGTAATTACATAAATGGTGCGTAAACCTCCACCCACCTGGGAAGGAGAATGAGATTTAAAGTTCGGCGAATATTTATTATGCGAGTGCGATATGGACCAGGCGGCGTAATCGTCGCCGT
Organism: Augochlorella aurata; assembly: GCA_028455555.1. Lineage (NCBI taxonomy): Eukaryota > Metazoa > Arthropoda > Insecta > Hymenoptera > Halictidae > Augochlorella > Augochlorella aurata. The sequence goes on from CM052165.1 coordinate 1,324,033, forward strand.
TCTCCTCTAATATGACCGGCTCGTCAGGTGTTAACGAGTGTCCATATCTCGATACCGTGCTCTCTTCTAAAGCGCTTTCGCCACCATCGTCCATCGAAAGGGACGATCCCGCAGAATCCGTAGAACAGGCCACGGAAGCGGGACTGATAGGCATCGAGCTGATGGGTGGTGAATAGGATAGGGGTCTTCCCCCGCACATCGAATGAGGTCTCAGTATGTGAGGTACGAAGTGAGTATTCCTAGGATGACTCAGTACCGTTGTAGGATGACTTTCGCTGGTGGTGCGAGCCCTCGATGGCAAACTGTCGCATCTGTCACGCCCGTTCGGACCTAAAACAGCAATAATCAGTCACATAGTCCCATGACACATAACCCAGGAAATAAAATTTGAAAAACATCCATCCTCCCAGCATAGCAGCGGTTAGTTCGTTTGCATTTTCAAATAATTCCATATAAAAACTTTATATATATATATATATACTTTTTTCATGTATACGGTATGTTATTAATTTATACATATATATTAAGTACAAGCAGTGAATAGTGATCAAAAACAGATTGTTTCAAATTGACTGAAGAAACCAGGTAAAATGTCACCGATACACAGGGCGTTGCAAAAAAACAGTCAGGGAAGATAGTGTCGCATACGAAGAGAACAAAAATTATGTATGAAACTACTATTCGAAAGACACGCGGCGGCAAGTATGCCGCTGGTCGCCCTCGGAGACGAAGAAACGGAAGAAACAAAGCGAAACCTTGTTATGATTTGTCGTGCAATTGATGCATGCGAGAAGAAGCGTCCGGCATGTCTACGGCCGATCGCGAGAAACTCGCGGAGAACTAGAACATTGTATAACGAAGCAGCGATAGTATTCGATCTGGCTAGGCAGCTTTTGTTGCGATTGTTTAGGTACGATCAGAGGGATCGAGAAGTAGATATTGAGGGTGGAACAGAAAACAGGAGGCAGCGAGGCAGAGACACTTAAAGAGAAACAAAGTCTTTTGCTGATTTATCGTATGACCAAAAAAAATACATACAGCGTAAAACTGATCTTTTAGATGATTGCATTTGATTGATAATAACGGCGGCTAGGGGCAGCGACAGGGTTCTCTGATGGGATATTGTCGCGGTTGTGGTTGTGGTGGTCACAGTAGCGGTCGTAGTGATGGTGATAGAGGTGGTTGTTGTTGTAGTTGTAGTCGTTGTCGTAACATGAATGGATTGGGAATTATTCAGGGTATTGGGATGACTCGCTACCGAATGACGACGTCTAGTGGTAGTGGCACAGTTGGTATTAGTCGAGGCAATCCCAGCAGTTCCAGCCCCGGTACCAGCAACGGCTGCAAACCATACAGCTCTGACTTGCATACAACTACTTCTTTTCCTTTCATATATTGTTCATAAAATTTATCTCTTGCGATGTTAATAGTAACGCGCCGACTACAATGTGCTGGAAATATGTTACAAAGGTCAATGTCAACCGAGTAATTTAATTTATGTATCTACGACGGTAAAGTAGAAGAGTACAAGTCAGAATTATTAGTTTTGCAAAAGATTATTTACAATTAGATTGCAGTACCAAATAGAAATTCTATTCTATATCTAAAAATAATATATCGATTGCATTAAATCCTTCAAATTTTTTACTGATACAAATTTTACCTTATGGTTTATTGTCATAGGTGCATCAAATTCAAAATCTAGTTATGATAATTAAACTGCAATGCAAAATTAAGTTTCAGACAAATAACTTGTTCATTAAATTCACAAGCTACATGCCATACTTGATATAGAAATACACTTCATTTGGAGAATAACCACTTATAATAATTCGACCAATTTTCATTTATATTCTCTTATCTGTTTACTCGAGAAATATAATTACCACTCATCTTTAGTTTCATTGACACAAGCAAAAGTATTTTGTATTGTATTGATTAAATGTTTAGATTATATTTTATTAAATTTTCTAGAGTATATAACTGTAATATTAATATTGAACAAATAAAAATCTAATCCAAACTTGACGCGTTTGTTTATTTTTTATAATTCACGTGAATTGTCAAGAATAAACGTAGTACGTAAACTTTGTACTATGATCGTTTCTATTTCAGTTTGTCCACTTATGTCATTCGCGCATTGCGCATTAGAAAACAATAATAAATACAACTAAAATGAGTTCACACGAATTCTTGAATATATGCAATATTTAAGACAACTTGATAGGTTTTTCAATCGATTCAAAGAATGTTCTTTTCCATTCACAAAACACATAGTCGTGCCTAGGCTAGGTTCGGATTAAACAGACTATGGTAATTACATATCTTACAGATAACAATATTAGAGATGTAGATTGGGAAACATCTTAAAATATTTCTATCTTTTAAATTAAAACCGAGTGGTGGTTAAACACATAAGTTTCTCGTGACATTGACCTTCACAACATATTTCAAGGTCATTGAAATTGATGAGATTACTCTTTTGTAAATAATTATCTAAAATTCAAAAAACGTTTTCGACTATGGAAGAACGATCGCTGTGTATTAGCTTTAACAACAAAAATATTCTCTTTTTAACAGAAAATAATACCAATTTCTAATGAGTCGCAATATTTTATTTTTAAAAGTGTGCAAAGGTCACAATTCTGTTCTACGCGGTATCCTTCGTACGTATACAACGTGAACAGTATTGAAACATATTGTGCAATACTAGAAATTTTCGCGTTTATGGAATAATCGATAAAATCCTATAAATGTTGTGATATAATTGGACTGTTATAAAATCACTGTCATAATTTTACACAGTCACAAATTTTCACTCTCTATGAATTCCAATACGAGATTTAACTGATTAAATATTTGAATATAAAAATTCAGATTTACTTTATGATGATATTGGAAGTTTTACCAATCATATGGCAAAACCTAAATACTTTTCATCATTTGATCGCAATTAAAGAAATGAATGATACCATCCATTGAAAACCACAATAATGACAACATTAACATTTTGGCAAATGTATATAAGCTAATGAAACAATAATTCTCTTAGGAATCTGATAATCCTGAATTGTCACCCTCTAACGCCCGCATAAGAAGATAAAGCAATACAACTACAATGACAAAAAACAGACCCGTGACTGTATTGCAAGAAGAGGTACTCTGAGTCTGATTAGACTGCTCCTGTTCTTGGACTGCTTCCACCTGCTCCTTGTGCGTCCTGTGTTCCTCTGTAATACCCGCAACCCATATGTGTTATTCTGAAGCTGACTTTCTGGTTGTACATATTGTGTTTCAATTGAAATCTTTAAAGCACATAATATAGTGCAGTTATGGTATTGTATCATAGTAGAACCAATGTTTTGGGTAAAAACTTACACACGGACTCAAAAAGGAATTTATATGAAGATGATTTCTGTGTGTACAGTGATATTTTATTACATTAAGTGGTAAGTGCTCAAAATAAAAAGTAAAACACTAAAATATTATGAAAGTGCGATAAATCTATTTGCATAACTAAAAGAGTGTTTCTGTAGTTAACAATTGTGATAAGGAATTGCAAGAGACCATAACTGATAATAAGTCAAAATGCATGAATAACTTTTTAATCTTAAGCTTACCCAGGGGTGAAAAATTATAGAACTTTTGTCCAGTATGACGCCGTTGGACAAAGATTGGTTTTGTGTCCTCGGTTGCTGAAGAGCTACGCATCCTTGGCTGTGGTCCCACATCATCTTTGTTGATTCTAGAATTAGTCATAGCATTCAGGATAGCAGCATGCATATTATGTGTAATGTTGTTGTCTTCAGCCTCCATCCACAATTCTCCACCACCGGTAACTGCTGAACGACCTACTTCCATATAGAAGATACGATCCATATGCCCGCATCGTCTGATGCAAACCAGCTATGAAATAAAAATATACCATTACTTATGTTTCTTAAGTGGAAAATGTTCCTTCAGAAATATCAGACTATGTCATTTATTAAGATAGTGAGCTTACAGGAAAATCAAGAGTATCTGAACTATCCGATTCCCCAATTTTCACCAGACTTAATTTTCGATCAGTTAAACATAGCCTATAGGGACCATGAATATTCTTTCGTTCACCAAGTCCTTTTTTCTGCATTGTAACTTGCCATACATGTTCTGAAATAAAATATTATGTTTATATCTCACTATAATTGATAATATATAACATAGTGCTGCGAAACCAATTATTTTCATTATTCTCTTCTCATCAGAAATATATTACTCAATTATATAATTATTTTAATTATAATATTACAAATACAAAAGTATCAAAAGAAGATCTTCCAGATTTTATGAACTATACTCACTAATAAAAGTTAAAAAACAGAATAATTTCAGTGAATATTACATTTGCAATTTGTTTTTAAATCTAATTTATGAATATCAACAGTACTAATTTCAATATAAACAATCGAAACATATATTATATCCTTATTTATTTAATTTTTTCCTCAATGATTATTGTTTAATGAATACAATAAATTACATTCACAAATCATATAAATATTTACATACATATATCGCAAACAGTAACGCTTACTGGTAAATATGTATATAAAATTAATAATGTTCTTTCACACAAAAAGAGAAAGAAAAGAAAAGAAAAATTATGAATTTGTTATTTATTTTATCATATTAGTATGACCAAACAAGTATTCGAAAGAGAAATCGTTGTCTACAAAATTTTGTTCATATTTACCGCCAAAAACATTAATTTGTCAGCCTGATAATACAGATAGTGACGAATTTAAAAAACAGGTAAACAACAGGTCCGAAACATCAAAACATCGGTACTTGATACCACTCGGATTTTGGAACGCCGAGGGGAAACGTTTCCCGAGAAATGCCAACGTGTTTTTCTACGCGTGAAACGTTCGTCTCCAATATGCGGTCTAATTCTAATTCAAACCGTAATAGCACATTACCAAATATAGGCCGAGGTTGCTCTCCATCGGGCACATCTCCGCTCTGAAGTAAAAGCATGTCCTTTAGCCATTCGTGCAGCTCTTTTTCGTTCTCGAGCATCAAGCAGAAGCATTCGTCTTTCGTGTACAACGCGATAACGTGCTTATGTTTGGTGTCCACGCGTTTATTGATATTAAAGCAGCTGTCTAGCAAGATGCTACGCTTCGGCGGTTGCTTGCTCTCGTACTTCTTTTTGCTATCATAATATTCGAGGCAGGCGGGGAATCCTGGCGCCTCGTCTCTTAGGACAAAGAATTTTTTCTTTTGGGTTTTTAGTTTCTTTACATGTCCGCAGCGAACAATGGGACCTCCTGAAGGGGAGACTATACCCCTGCCCGAAGACATCGCCGCGGTAACGATCAAAAAGGCCGTCGTTGCGAAGAATCTTGCGAGTCCTCAAGTGACACTATTTTGTACCATTTACATGGTACGGCGCGTCGTTGGTGATCAATTCATCGTACGCGTCTTGCACCAGAACATGTTATTCCGATGTTTCATTGTAGCAGAATGTCTGCAGCACCCGTCCACGTTTTCGGAAGAGATTGGACTGTTATTACTTGAGTAGCACACTGAAAATATCCGAGTAAATCCAATAACGTCTCACCGCGTTCACAGACATCCTGGAAATTCGGTAGAAGATTTTCGTAAATCGCGGTAATTTCTTGTATTGTTCGATTACGTACGACGTGTCGATTGTCCTGCTTTTATCGTGGAAAGGTCGCCGACGAAACACTTCCGTTTCGGATGGTTATTATTCGAGAAACGCAACGGAGATATCCGAGTTGGTCCACCAACGTTTCACAACTTTCACACATATGCCGTAAATTCGGTAGAGGTCTTTTGAAACTCGCGCGATTTTCCCGTATTGTTTGATTACGCAGAACGTGTCTGTCGTCCTGCTTTTATCGTGAAAAGGTCGCCGTCGATATCGTTGTACTCGAAGCACGCTAACGGTGGAAGCACGTGTCGGGGGTAAATAAGCAATAACACGCCACCACGGTGCATGTGTACTCAACGTGTACTAAGGGCGTCGCACACGGGCGTACAAAGGGCGAGGATATAAGTACGTATTATCGACTAGTCACACATTTGCCGACGTTTAAAGATTTCCGAAACTGTTACTCGCACCGTTGACTACCGTGAAACAATTTACGTCGGATTTTTGGTAAAACACGAACCGCGTACTTGCTGGGCTTTCCGCGATGGCGGTTCACGGAAGGTCCGAGTTCCACCTGTCACCCACGTTTTCCTCGAATTTCGCCCGCCAGAATTCGTGACCCTGGTATATCCTAAACCTTTAGGACTTTAGGCGTCTTACACGCTCGATCTACGGTTGAAAAATATTCGTCAGCATTTACGTCTCTCGCGTTTACTCGTCCGAGTATCTTTATCAGGTGAACGGCGAAACCTCCGAGAATTGTTTTTCTGGGCAACAAGGCTCGTGCACCTGTTTATCGCGTCGAATAACACAATTTACTGCGTGGTCCACAATGGTTGACGCGTATACATACACGCAATTGACACATGTAAAGAAACGGTTGTACACACGAGACGATACAAGAGAGAGAGACGGACACACGCGGGCGTGTTCACGTGTACACAACACACGCGGAAGCGTGAACGCGCGCGCGCGCGCGCGTTCCTGGCCACTCGTTTGTTTGCTCGTTTGCGAGTACGTTTAGAGGAAATACGTAGAGAGGTAGAGAAAGAGAGGGACACGCAGGCGACGCACACGCAGGTGGGTGGTTGAACCCTTGTTATCGTTGGTCGGCGCGGTATAAAGGCGGTATGATTCGGGTAAATAGGCTATTGTCAAGGGCAGGAGGATTTTTTCATGCGCAATGCCTAGGCACATCAAAACACGGCTGCATTCCAGGTCGATGCGAGAACACGCACTTCTCTTTCCACACCCCTGTGTCCTGAGCACTTTACGGAAGAAAACACAGACGAGCGAGGCTGACCGTGCTGTTAATAACCTTACAGCAACGTGCACGGTTTCTCCGGATCGGACACGCGCGAAATTTCTTCCTGATAATTGCATCTGCTCGAGGTACAAAATTTCGGTCTCCTTTCGTACCCACCATCCCTCTCTTCCCCGTTCCGCCCGCGTGCGAGCGACAAATACCGCGTCACTTGCGATCACGAACCTGTGGCTTGACTATTTCTCACAATAATCGAGCTAAAGTTCACTGAATTCGGTGGTTCTTCCTGTACACAGCCACGTTCACAAACGACACGCACGTATTTGGAACTTTTTTCCGTCACACGCGTAGACAGCTAAATAGGCGCTCATGTCCATCTTGTAAAGGTCATGTGTATGGTAAGCTCCGCAGTTGTAAACAAGATGTACGCAGGCGCTAACCGCTCGAATGGCGGCGACTCGATACGCGATACGCCACGACCGTAAATACACATACGTACGAACGTATTTACGTACACATGCGGTTGTCTCCTTCGCAGTGGCGTAACCATCGTGTCGACTAAACACCGCAATGCGGTGGATCCTCCCGGAGGTCATTCAAGTTGCGCTACATCCTTCCGAGAAATGTAAGTTATTGATGATAAGAGCCGAGTAGAACGTACCTTTCGAACACTGCAAGTAGTAAACAAGATATTTCCATATCTGATCCCCACTATTGTTAGAACAAAATACCGATCGCGTGTAGCTACATTTCTGGAGCAGTATTCGGACTTGTTCTTTCATTACCATTGTCGTGGGAATCTATACCTTTATTTTAATAAATTCAACTGCCGAAATTGTTGATTTACAAAAGCATACGCGAAAAAGAAGTAATTGTAATAATAAATTTGAACCTCTATTAGATAATGATTTTGTTCATTGCCTTCCTACAAATTGAAATATGAACATTTTTTAAATAGGACTATTTGTCACTTGTTTGGTATGTTATTTTATCTCCGTATCTCGAATTCAGAAGTAGCTTGGATTTCGTAAATTGACGTTTAGTTCTGCAAGTTGTTAAGTTTTATTATTTTTAGTAGACAACTACGATCGTCAATTATTTGTAGTAAATGGAATAGTACACATATGTATTTCGAACACATGGGCAATTCGTAGTATTCTGTCTTATCAATATAACTTTTACGCAATTGAGTTGGTTATTTTAAGTTTTTATAAATCGAAAAATATACAATTTAATAATCGTAATAGTGTAAAAATCATTCTTTACTCAGAAATTCGATAAGACTGTACTGTGCTCTTACATGGATTTATTGCTTTTAATTTTGTAATAATAATTATATTTAAATTATTTTTTAATAGTTAAAATAATTCTAAAATAAATTTAAATAAGATTAATAGCATTATACCTATGATTCATTTATTTGTTACATTTTGCATGTAAATCTTGAAAAAGTAATCTTGGATTTTATATTTTTTTTCGTGTCCCAAAACAGTAGTATATGATGCTCAAAGTTTCTTATAATAATAAAGTCTTAATTTAAAACTGATAAGTTAAACCCAATTCGAAATATTAAAAAGATGTGAAGCTATCTTAATTTCTTTATTTTTTCTTTAATTTTTACCAGCACAGGAGACAAAAATTTATGCAGTTGAATTTTTATTTTTTAAAGACATTTGACTTGTATACTACTTATTGGTTAATATTTTATATTTTCCTTTCTAATTCTATTTTACACATGATTTTAGTGTGATACAAAATTTATCAAAAAAGAATGAAGACATCCATGTACAATTACGATACAAAATAAGATAAAATATTTTTGTATTTCCTCTTTTGGATAAATAAAGCTATTTTCTTTACCAGCTTTCATTTGATGTATTAATTTATCCATATTAATTTAGTCAAACACTTTCTAAAACAGTATCTTAAATTATTACTTTGCACTAAAACTTGATCTACTGCCATTAATATTTCGTAAGTAAACACTTTAGCTTCGACAATTCCATCGTAAAATTAACTTCATGAATTTAAAAACCGTTCTATCTTTGTACTTAAAGAGAATGCATTATTCAATTAGTGACAAACATATTTTAATGAATATGTCGCGTGATGTTAGAAACGTTAACGTAATTGGTAACACGTGTGTGTATGTGTCATTTAGATTGTGTTACAATTTTCAATATTTGTTACGCCACTGTTTTCTTTAATGTCTCACACTGACATAGGGCGTTGTAATATAGAGACGTGCGCTTGCACAAACATATATGCGTGCTTTCAAGTCAAGGTGGACGACTATGGATACACGCATTTTGCTCGCGTCGTTCTAGGTATTGAATTCTCATCGGCAGGGTCGTTTTTAAACACATACGTAGGCATATAAATAAATACTTCTCAATTAATTGATTGTAGTAATAAGTTTTAATACTTATTTTACGATTATTATTAAATAGATAAGTGTTTTTGCAAGGATTTATCCGATCTGTAATCAAAATCGATTCAAATCTACATTGCTGTTTCTTTGTAATTTGTATATTGCAATGAGATGTAGTTATTTCGTTTGATCAATACTTCTAGCTTAATAGTTTGATGAAGAATATACTTCGAATTTTGAACAGCGATTCGTGATGTTTACAAATTGGAAAAGTGTATATAAACATGACTGAAGTTTACGTGGAATTAAAGGACAAAGATTAAAGTCATTAGCCCTTATAATTCACTGGTTCCGTTATAACATGTAAATTAAGGTGAAGCACATGTTTGCTAAACTTACTAAAACATTTAATACTCTTGTGCAAGGGTCGGAGTTCATATGCAACTAAAACACAATTTTGTTATAATACATGGATAAAGAATGAAGATGGATAATGATGTTTTAGAAAGATACAAGATACTTATCTCTGTGATAATACAAAATGTATGTCATTGCTATTTGTGTATAAATGTTAGAATTAATCTAATATAATAGTTTGGTTACTTGGATTAATCGCATAGTAGAAGTCCATATGTATATTTTATCAAAATATGCTGAACAAAGTTTTCGTCTGCATGGGAATTGTCCAAAACCATGATTCTGTTTATCCTATGTGCCATGTAGTCTATGTTCAGGTCGTAAAAACCCATAGACATTTTTGATAAAACGAGTAGTATATTACTATAATTTAGTGGGTATCAACGATGATATAAGTACCTTACTAAATTTATATTAAAAGTACAATTTAACAATAAAAGTAACAGTGTGATGAAACTAAATTATGGCATATATAAGATAATATTTTAAATCAACACTGGAATTGTGCAATTCTTCTTACTCTTACAAAACGAAATCAACATAAATACTTTTATACTTATACTTAATCAATAGACTGCGAATTTTTATGAAAAATAAAAATTGTCAACATTAATTACAAGTTATTGAAACTTTAATTATTTTATTCAGCTAAAAGTAACGAAGCTAATATCTTTAAACTCTTTCAATGTTTCTATTGTTTTATATTTACTTTACTCACTTTTGTTATAAATGCATAAAATTCACAGTCTAGTAATAAATGAAATAGAGTTGTAAAATGAATATGTATAGTTATTAGCATGTTTTTGTAGAAAGTACTATGTGTACAAAGACTTTAATTCTATTGTAAAAGATAGATATAATACTATTTATATTAGTGTTGATTATAGTACTAAACTATAGTATTAGTTATGTACTAATTGTAACCTATAAGTAGAATAATGTATCAGAAAGACATTGATGCGGTTGCATTTGTATGTTTTGTCCTACAAGAGAGACGAGCTTATGAGCGTACTGGCAAGGGGCGGGTACTTTTACAGTACCGGGCCAATTATAGTACAAATGACAGAGTTTATACGTTAATCGTTGTATATGCTCAGCCTTCATATTTCTACTGTCATAAACTACGATGTAACGTGTCGGTGACACTGTGCCCATTCGTACATTCTGTGACACCAAAAAGAAATCATAGACATTAGGTCGGGTTATACATGTATCTACGATTGACCCTGGTAATGGATTCTCCAAACCTCTGGGCTAAAGTTAAAAACACAAATTTGTATAATTAGCCAGCTCGACTTATTAGTATCTTGTTTCCTCATTAGTATACTTACACATACTGCAAATAATCGCGTATTAATGCGCTTATGAACCACTATAACGGTTAGCGTTGGTTGATAGCTCGGTTCAATATTTTTAAATGTCACTAACAACTGTTTTACTTCATATTTACTAACAGTATCAAGTTGGCCATCGCCAACACCATCCCGGTATACAATGATACGATCTGGGTAACGTTTATTGTGCTGTAGTGTAAAACGTTAAGCATGTAAAACACGAATATAGTAGAAGATATTAGCTAAGAAATACCTTATAATAAGCTTTCAATGCTGAAATCATGCAAACTTGAAGCATGTCCACCAATTCTTGATGACGACCTTGCAGACATATTTTACTGTGCCAAGTCGTTAGTAGTTTATCTAAACTTGCTACAAAGCCTGCAACACTGCCTTTTGTGGATTGACCAATTCCTCCGTGATACACATCTATTCCGCATATCATACAATTGTCCTAGTAGAAAAAATAAAATTAATTGTTTTTATTCAAACAAAATTAAAGCGGTACATTTTTTCATACCATTGGAATAGCTAATGCCCAAAGAGCTCCACCCAATTTGCAATTGATTTGCAAAGCTATCTTTTCCGTTATACTTTTTAATTTATCTGCGCGCCCAATAGTTCTTGACATAATTACTTGAGAAGGTATTGGCATTTCTACACAGCATATCCTAAACAGTGAACAATATTATTTCAATTACGACATATTATAGCATATAACCTAAAGTAGCGAATTTCTATTCGTATTGAAAAGTTTCTGTAATTTGCCAATGTCTTAAAAATATCTGCAATTCTTTATAAATAAAAATTATTGAACTCATTCTGGCAGAAATTTTACGTAACTATGTCGACCAAAGAAGTAAGATTGATTTGTTTGATGAGTTTAAGCTCCAATATAAGTCAGTCAAACATTTATATGATTAATATTGATTACTAAATCGTTAAAAAAATCGCCTTTATTTCTTTGTATGGCACCATCGCAAACAATTTCTTTAAAAATTGTAGATATCTAAAAGGTACAAAGGAACAATACTTGTAATTAACGAAGAATTACATAAACTGTGATGTATTGCGAAATAACATACAATTTTCCTACCTCTTTACAGCAGAGTACCGATCAGTACGGTTTGTAGGAAACACAATAACCATTAAATTTATATTATTGTGTATGTTTCTGCGCAACGCTTGCAGATAGCTCTCTGTCCTGTCATCTCGTAGACATATTACTTGTGGTTCCCTCGTAGTCATATTCATTGCCTTTGATACTTTTTTAAACATTTCGATGAATTCGTGTGTAGACCTTGTATCTCTTTGACAATGTAAGACACACCATTGATCTAAATTCGGCTAGAAATGTGAACATATAGTATTGAAAATAATATTATCAAATCTTCTATTACACATAAAAAATTACTTACAGTGCGTATCAAGGGATTTCTACAGACTGCGCTACCCCAATCTGCAGGTTTATGAGGTGGTGGTCTAAACCGTTTATTTTGTCCGAAAATAATTTCCTCAGGTTCTAAAAGTCTTGCTGTAAAATTAACTAACTCGTTTTCTAAATGCAACCCCCATTCAGCTAATATATCTCTTGGAATGTCATTACTTTGTACTTCATGTACAAAGTGTTTAAGCACGTCACGACGTGCATTAGGTGACATTTTTGTCACTTCATCTAAATCTTTCATTATTCTGAAGTCTGAACGAATACTATCAGTCAAACTTGCTATGTAACATAATTCGGGAACTAAAAGTATCATCTGTTCTGTTGTCTGTAAATAAAACGTGGTTAATAAGTAAATTATTAATGAGCTATACAGAATGAACCAATAATAATTACCACCTGGGATATTTTAATATAGTGATAACAATTTTTTTGTGACTGAATTTTTTCTGTACTTTCCATAGACCAAAAAATATTCGAGCTGGTCATTTTTAGTGGTTTCACTCCATAATATTCTATGGTATTGCCAACAATAGAAAATGATTAAATACTTGTCCCGTTGTTGTTTTAATTTTTGCACAATTTACTAACAGCGGCTGGTCAACATCTCGTATTTGTAGGTTCCAATGCTGTTTATAATAATCTAATAAAGATATTTTATCTTGCCCTTTTTCGAAAAGATATGTTGGGTTTTTGTCCCATGCAATATCGTCGACACGATAAGATCTATTATTATATCTTGTAAATACAGATAATCCAATTACTTCTTTCATGACAAGATCTTTGAAATTTGGCTTCTGCCCAAAGTTCGTCCTGCATAATAATATTTCATAATATCATTAGATTATTTTTATAATAATAAAGACTTGTAAACAAATTTCTAATCATTACATAATGTCACGAACTGTTTCTGTACGCATAACACGGTGCTTCGCATCCAAACACAGCTTCAAGCCTCCTTCATATTCGCTAATAGCTGTAACATATCCAGGCCATACTTCTAACTTATGTTGTGGTATTGCATGTATTCCTTTAGGATTAAAATTGTGTTGGCCAATGCGAACTAAGCTAAGGGCTCGCATAACACGTCCGAGTAATATATTAAAGAATGGAATATTATCAACCATATTTTGTTGTTTCTTAAATATTATAGACAATGTTACTGTTGACTGATCCATAGGATGTATGGATTTTAAAGTTGTGATCTGAAAATCGCATGACATTCAATTATTTATATGCAGTTTTATTTACTATTATTGTTACTTACATTCTGTTTCAATTTTTTGGGTAACGATAGGGTAACTCCATCAAATACTCTTGTTCGTCCAAGAGTTTCTATATGTTGATTAAGAAGTTTTCTACGTAATGGTCTAGAGTCTATGTCAGGAGAGAATTTAACTTCATAATTAAATAATCCTTTATCAGCATCCAATTTTACATTTATATAGTTCGCGCTCAATTGTATTCTAAAGGATCATTATTGATTCACAGTTTATTTAATAATATTTGCAATCAATATCAGGAAAACTATACATAAACAATAACTTACGGTTTTCCACCTGTGCCTTGTTGAGGAACTACACTGGGTATTTGGAATGATGATATTTCAGATGAAGTGGCAGTCTCTTCAAGTGTCATATCCGATACTTTACTTAATACTTCTGCGGTATCACCATATTGTCCAGGAATCAATGATCTTATGGGAGTTTGAGGTACTGAACTATAAAAATATGCATCTGTATGAAATTTTAGGCGCATCAATTTAGTTAAGCCAATTTAATTAACACGTTAAGCGCCACGCCTAATTTCAGTGCCGTTCCGTTCAAGCTACGGTTAGCCGTCATGTTTTTGAGTATTATATTCTTTCCCTTGAAGCATTTACCAAACAAAAATCGATATCGCATAATTTAAATGTTCAGTCTCACAAGTACGCAAGGACCGACACGGTCGGTCCGCGATAGCAGATAGCAGAACGAAAAATCTATTGCCAGTCCGTAGGGACGGACGAGGCCTGAACGAAAAGTCCAACGCCGGTCCCTAGGGACCGGCGTGGCACTTAACGTGGTAACTAAAATATGAGCAAATAAATGTAATTAAACAATTAGCTGATTGTGCTTGCAATTGTTTGTTTTAGTAGATGTTGTCTTCCAAAAAATGCAAGAAATTTAAAATTACAATATCATCTGTAAAGTTGATATGTTTTCAAAAATACTTCTTTGTGAAAAAAAAAAGCCAAGTAATTAATTGCTAATTAGTAAAATAGTATTGTGTAGTTTTTATTATATTACAAGATTCACCATATGAATAATAGAAAATTTAAATGCATGGATATATCCGTTTATGTTCAACTATATGCCAAATTACAATCGTTTTAACTATATATAATTAACATATTTGCAACCATAAGTCACATTTGTATAACACAGTGGTTAGTTCAGAGAGACATGGTTGTTTACAGTTGCTATAATTATATATGTAATATAGCACTCATTAACAAGTTATTACAAAAATAAATAGACAGCACGAATTTAAAATATATGTAACCGTGACCCTTACTCTAGGTTTTTATTCAAATATTGTAAGAGAGTGCACAGCAATAGTATTTCAAATTCAGCCACAGTAGTAAACATGTTAATTTAAATTTAGTATTAAGAAACTTTTTATACCTAGCATGCTTCATTTGAGCAAGCATTGACCCTCTACCTATAGGCAGTTGAGTTGCTTGTGGTGACAAGTTTACATGCGATAGCGGAGTTGCTTGTGAAGCTTGAGTTGTTTGTAGTGAATGGCTGATTGCAGCAGCTTTTCGTGCTCTAATCATATCCAATAAACTGGCTCTCCCTTGACTCAATGTTTGTGAAGGAGCACTAATTACAGGTTCTGGTACATTGCTTGATGTTGGTAAAACTTGAATTGGTGATGCAGTAGAAATATTGCTAGCAGTAGCAGCTTCAGTCTCTGCTCTATTCTTCTCGAGTAGCAATTTTAGGAGAAGACTCCCCCTTCCTCTTCCAATTGATGTTTCTTTATTGCCGTTCATTTTTTATTCTCTATTTAATTTTTAAGATAAACAAGAAGTAAAACATACTGTCATTAAATTATTTTTATAAATTAAAAACACAATTACAAAAAGTAGCAGAAAATTAAATTTATAGAAAAAAAGAAATAAGATTTCTTACATAAATATAAAAATTATAAAAAGTAGTTTAGAAAAGATAAATTTCAAATACTAGACGATAATTTTAGCTAACTACTTTATGTTGTCTTAGTAAAAGCAAAAATTTCACAACAGAGTATTGTTTGAAGGTCGAGAAAAATGAATATACTTGGTTTCAAAAAAATATCCTTTCTTTGTTTACATTCAATAAAGAAGTGTTTACATATATGTTTGAATGTACATACGTCAACATTTGTTGAAAAATTGAGTCAAATACAAAGAATATAAATTTGAACGAATTCTATGAAAATATAACAATTATTATAATATATTACTAATATCAGTGTGTGTATTTCGATTAAAAAGTGCACGTTGTTCGAAATTTAATATCGAAAACTAAATATTTATATTGGAAATTGTGGTAACAGAATGAGATATACTTGTGCAAATGAAATAATTTAAAGATATATAAACGCCAATAATGAAGTAATTCCTTATTTTGGACACATTTTTGTTTTTTACAAGAATACACTAGCGTTCATCAGATTATTAAAACACATACATTACATTTTCCGCAACTTTTAAAATACGCACAACATATAGGTTAAGTCGCGAAACGAAATAATATGTAGTTTATATTTTATTTACATTGAATCTGACTTTCTACTTTATAAAAACATACACTACTTTATACTACTCACGTGTGTGTAGGCGTCAAAAACTGAGTTAAAATATTCCTATGCCCTAATTCCTTACAAATATATTTGTAGCAGGAGTGTCATAATTTGTGCCCACTCGTTCTTGTAAACTAGGATGTATTACACCAGCTCTGGTTACAGGAAATATGTAAAAATGTAGACTAATCTCAAATATGTACCACGTTCAAAGAGACTGACGCAAAATTTAAACAGAACGTTCACGATCGGTGTTGCTGTTGTAGCTGACTGATTGTTAAACGCATGCTCAGAGACGAAGAGATGCTCAGAGACGAATTTTGCAGAATCCTCATCGGGGGCCCTTGCATGCCGAATCACGTGTCGCTCTCATGCAACTGTTTATATTTTGCGCCAGTTCCCGTTGGACGAAGTAATAAAAGAAAACGAAAGTGCTGCAATATACATACATAACATATCCATACATACATACGTATGTGTATAGTAATGCCTTAGTTCATATATACTACTAGATACGGCGCGCGTATAGTGCGTGTATAGAAAAGCTAAGAGTTCAATGATGAATAGGTGAATCACGAGAGAGAGAGTTTATTGTGACGTACAAAATGATTATTCAAAATGGCTGATATGACATCAGTCTTTGAGTTTGAACCTTAGATATTATTGGATTCTATCTAATCAAATTCACTATCGATCATCGTGTTGTGTAAACTTAATTTTGAACATTTTTTAAAATAATGGTGCGTGTGTGTTGTTTCAAACGCTGCAAAGAGAATCAAAGTAGTGGTATTAGCGAAATATAATATTTCATTGAATTTGCTTTTTAAAAATTAAACATTTCATAGCATCATGTTGAATAATATTCAATTACACAGTTCAATGGTTTGGAATGTCGGTGTGACACTCTTTCAAAATTGTGGATTTATAATACTAGCATAGTTTATATATTGAGTTCACGGTGATATGTAGATCAGGCCTGGGCAACTGGTGACTCGCGAGCTATATGTGGCTCTTTCTCTCTCTTACGTGCTCTATAGCACGTTCCATTATAGATTTCAGTGTTATAAGATTTGATTTTCGACCTTAGCACTGTCGACGGTAGAGTGATGAACTTTTGGTAATTTGGCAGGAGTTCGTAGACTAGTACGTAGGTTGTAGTTAACCTCTTATGGACAAAAATTCAAATCTGACAACACTGTACGATAGTGGCGACATTCAATGTTTATTGGTGGAAGTGAAAACTTGTATAGAGACATCTTGCGGGAACATTTCTGTAAGTGGTAATCTTCCGCGAAATTTAAATTTCGTCTATGACAAACTTTGACCCAATCGGAACTAAGCCGAACTCAAGTATTGACTTTAACAAAGAATTGTGTGTTAATTTATTATGAAGGACACATCTTTAAGGATCGTCTACATAAATAGTTATGACATTTCATATTAAATATGTAAATATAGGTATTTTAAGACTCTACATAAGACCATATAAATTTACGCTATATGTGAGAATTTCTTACCTTTATGGATTATACGTCACAGTTTACTTAAGGTTTTATAATAAACTATAAAAACAATCAATTCCTTACTTGAATTAATAACTAATTTATAGCTCTTTACTTACATTTAAACCTAGAAGAATGTGCTAAATAATTGAACTTTAATGCATTTTATCACATTTATTATAATCATTTTTATAATTATTTATAATCATTTTAGAGTTATCGCATGATTCTCACTAATTGAATTCAATTTAGATTTCTACATAGATTAAAGGAGACACATTGAATACAGTTAGCATTAATAAAACTTTATTTAATATCGATATACATTGGACATTACCTAATATATTTATAATCAATTATTTACAAGAGTCACTTTTTTCTCATAATTAATTAAAATAGGATTATTACAATAAACTATAAAGTGAATCAAACAACAATGAACCGGACATGAAGATTCCAATGGTTTATTTCGCGAAGTCGCGTGCACATTGTGAGTCTGATGGCAAGAATTTACTTCCGGTTGAGCTGACTACGTTTTGTGCACTTTCGCGCGGGGATGCACTACACATGGGGATAGGTTTTGACTTTACCTCTGACAGGCATGGCACTTGACGCTTTCACGCGCGTCTTATGGTGGTGCGTACAAGTTTCATTTCACGGAACACAGATCTATGCGTGTCGTATAAATTCTCTAAGCGGGACGCGCGTTAAGTTCACTTCGATACTGGGCGGTGTTTTGAAATTGTAGTTTTTGTTAACTCTTCTCTCTATATGATGCAATAAGAAACTATTCCGTTTACTTCCGGTGATCGAACGGACCAACGTGAATCGGAGGTACTTGAAAACAATGCTGTTAAAGATGTAACTTTCTATCACAAACCAGTTCCTTCATCCTCCACGTTACTCGCAGTATGGCTGATATTATATGATTGTTTACACGTCACATAGTAGCAGTTTGCAGAATAAATGCAGATGTCGACAGTCATATTTTTCAGCGGTTCCTCGAATATTTTGTGTTCCTCTGAACATGAAATTAATTGTTTTGATTTTCTCTTGACAATAGATCATATCTTTAGATAGACATTCACAATCGCTAAAAATCATTGTCCCATCCAGATATATCGTCCGGTGGTGGTGGATCTGAATCTGGTGGGTACTCGTCAAAGTTTGTGGTGTCCGTGGCACCTTGGACACGTGGCATGATCGGTGGTTCGAGGGTCCGTGATCTTAGACCTTCCCAATTGAAACCATCGAACCATCTAAATATGAAAATCAGTGTTAAAATATAACTTTCATAATATAACAATTATAAAATTATAGTAATTGATAGTAGTAACTGAAATTTATTATAATTATATAACTTTGTAAACTAGAAAATTCACAAATTTTGCAAGTATATAATGTAAAGTCATACTTACTTGTGTTTCTGTATTTCGCTAATGCCACCCTTTTGGTAACCAAGACGTTCTGCTGGATTGTCCCTGTAAATAAGAACATGTTTCATTGTTTTTAATTATCTGAGTTTAGAATAAATAGATAAATATAGGAAATATATTGTGGTTGATACATTAGAATGCAGACTAAAGTATGATTAGTATGCTAAAAAATCATTTATGCTTTTAAATGATAAGTAGAATTATGTAATAAAAATGATAAATAATAGCACAGAAATAGGAACAATAAACAGTTTAAAGTTTAAATCACCTAAACAAGTACTAAACAAGTGAATTTGAAATGTCATTATTCAATAATAGTTTATATTCGTAATATTTTTTAACACATAATTTCCTTTTATGTGTTACTGATCACTATGAATATGACGAATGCTTGTATAAATAAAAATGTTCATATATTATTATATGCACCGTCATCATAAGTTAAAATTATGAAAAATATTAAGTAGCACTTACAGAAGTTATCTCTTTTAGTATTGTTACACAAATTGAGCAAAATAGATTCTAGCTTTTACCTGCAAAGCTTTTTAATCAATGCTGTTGCGTTCCGTGTAATCGATCTCGGGAATTCGATAGCGTCAATTCCTTTTAGAATAATATTATAAGTTTTCATTGGGTCGCCGCCAGTGAACGGTGGTGTACCCGTAAGAAGTTCAAACATTAAAACACCAAGGGACCAATAGTCAGCGCTGATGTCGTGTCCTTTGTTTAAAATCACTTCAGGTGCAACATACTCAGGTGTGCCGCAGAAAGTCCATGTTTTTCTTCCGTGATCCAAACGCTTGGCGAAGCCGAAATCAACAAGTTTAACGTATCTGGAAAGATAATTTGTTAATTATATTTACATTTATTCTAATATTCTAATTATAATAATCTAATTTCCTCTTGTAGTTTCCATATTGTTTTTTTTGACTTCGTTTTTAAGTTGGTTTTGAATTACTTACATTATGTAATAAGTACTATACTGCAGATTTTTATGCAAAATAAAAATTGTCTGCATCAATTAGAAGACCTAGTAACTAAGTGCAAATTTAATTTCTTTTAATCTATAATTTATAAAGCTTAATATAATTCCGTACATAACTTCTTCTACTACATCAAATATAATTTTTCATTTGATATTTAATTTTTGCAACGAAACAAGTTAAACAAATTATACTTAACTTGTTAAACTGTCTTTTTCACAAAAAGTTTCTGATCCATTTTTCAGGTAAAATTCGCTAAAACACCGACAAAAATTCCTACATCAATTTTTTCAATTTTTTCACTGTAAAGAGACATACCCCTCTATAAAGTCGCCTCAAAACAAGTTCAGCCTGCCACTTCTTTTTGTAACAAAAATGTCAGTTACGCCAGTTTATTTATCCCGTCTTTGTCGGTGTTTTAGTGATCCTTTAATTTATTAGCCTCGTCCACTGTTACACAGAGACAGCAATCTTATTTCGTCCGACCTTACCCTTGGCTGTCAAGAAGAAGATTCTCCGGTTTGAGATCTCTGTAAATGATGTTCCGAGAATGGAGATAATCAAAAGCTTCGACAACGCAGGCAGTATAAAATCGCGTTGTCCCGTCATCGAAATGTCCTTTGTCCCTAAGCACCGTCCACAGCTCGCCGCCGAGACAGGCCTCCATCAGCATGTATAGGTACTTCCTGTCCTTGAAGGTTTTGAACAGCTTCACTATGAAGTCGCAATCGGCTTCGCCCATGATCCTCTTCTCGGACATAATGTGTTGCTGCTGTCTCGTCTCGACGATCTGAGCCTTCTTCATCTGCTTCAGGGCGAAGGATCTCGAGCTGTCGCCTGATATTTGAACTAATTCGACTCTTCCGAAACCGCCTACGCCAAGGGTGGCCAATGGCCGAAGGTCTTGCAGCCTCAGTTCTCTAAATTCCTCGTTCAATCTGCGTTCAAACATTATCTCCATGACGAGTCAGCTCATTTTATAGTATTTCCAGAAGATTTCGCTTAATCGTTTTGTCTTTGAATTCAAAACTTTATATTCTAGCAAAAATGGCGGCATCTAGGTATCGAAATAGAAGGCAAAGCTTACTATAAGCTTAATATAGTAACGTACTGTTACTTCGTATTTCGAAAAACTTTCTATGTAGATGAAGCGCAAATGTAAGAAAGTGTCTTCGAGGACATTGAGATTCCAAAAGACAAATGCAAATGGCAATTATAGTTGGTAAATAAGGCGTCTTCAAGAATATTTTCGACTTCTGAGACACGGAGTAAAAAGTGAATGCAACAAGAAGAAATAAATAGAGATAACAATTCGGAAGAGGTTTAAATTAAGCCGACATTTCGCTCGTCGAAATCAAATGTCTGACAAGATTGACGTGATGCGAATCGTTCGATGCAAATTTCAACGAACACGCCATTTAATAAACTTCATTGTTTCCCAAACGAAAACAAACGAATGTTCGACGATGAATTAATATTCGGTGTGAACTCGAAAACCAATGCAACAAAGAGAGTTCGAATTTCCAGATTCGTATGAAATAATCATCTGGTTCCCTCGATGCCGCCATCATGCACTGCCATTTAATAATGCTCGGAAGGATTTGCTAGCATCTTACCTTTCCCAAGAGTTCACCTCATTGCGAGGACCCGGCAATGAATGCAAATTGCCGACGGTTTTTAGAAAAAGCGAAACGTTAACTTAATTGCCGAACCATAACTTACACTGAGATCGTGCACTCTATTCTTCCATCCTAGTGGCAAGCGTGAAACACAACGCACAGAGACGGGGAGTTTAACGAACGATTCACGCGCGATTACAGTCGCGTATAATTAGCAGTAACGAGAGCTAACGTGATTAATAACAACGACGTTGTTACCAACGCGATAGCGTTACCATTCGCGAATTAAGCAGACGCTCACCTTCTTCCTGCCGCCAGCTCGTCTCTGTACCGCGTACGGATCTCGTCCAGGGACGAAATCAGTTGATTGAACGTTTCACGGTCTATCACCAGGCAGCTCACACCTTCCGGATCATCGGCGATGATGTTCGCTGTCCTCAGATCGTCTCTGTGAACACGTCAGACACATCCCTTTTTATAGAAACATCTCGCACAGTAGGCTAGAAATCCGTCTATCGCGGACAAAATTAAATATTGAAATTTTACATTCCGAAAACATTTATTAATAACCCTTCCAAGATTCAAAATTCGAGATATGTAAAAAGAGAATCCGAAAATTCTGATTCTAAAATCCCGCGATGCATGTGTGGAAACAATTTTTTGTATATAATAGGTATTTGTGTGTATATTGTATTTAATAGAAATTTAATTGGAAATTATAAGTTATAATATATTTTTTTATTAGAATAGTTCATTTTAAATGCGGCTGATATAATACATTTTTTAACTTTGATTGTAAGGAATTTCCATTATAAATTTGAATTGTAATAGATTTTTGGTGGAAATTTAATTAGAAATCTGTTATTATAATCAAATTTGATATTAGAAATCCATTTCAATTGAACACATTGTATGTTAAAAATTTATTTTAATTGTCTACTTTTTATATTAAAAATTTGTTTTAATTGACCACGTTTTATATTAAAAATGTAGTCTACTTTAGTACACTGTACTATGCCTATCAACCATTGTTTTTACAACATTTTTCTGTAGAACTTTTATTTTTTAAGGTAATCAGGGAAACGTTCACAAAATTATTGAAGTGATTCTTTTAAGTATCAAGATTAATTTTGTTTTCCTATTAAAGTAACATTTTTTTTGTAACTTTGTACGATGTAAAACAGGAACGTCGACTTTCAAACATATCTGCGCAATTTGTGTCAACTTAAACGGGATATCCTGTATACGTGAGTCTTATCCACACACACTTAAATCTATGTAATTCCATCTAAGTAAATTTATCTTCTTAACCCTATCCTTGAACGTACATTTTATCTGATTTAAATTTATGTTACAACACTTTTTATTCATACAAAACAATTCCAGTGCAACATTTCTAGCTTTGAACTACATACCTAAGAGTACTTTAATAAATTTTGACAAGATGTTTAGACAAATCTCAATGCAATGTTTTATGGGGAAACACAGTGCTATCATAGGGCTAATTTCCAATTACTCATAATTCTATACTCCATTTCTTAAGACTCCCGCATCCTGTTCCAGCAATAAATGTTCGACGGTTCACCCTTCCTATTCTGCTAATTATCTTCTTTACACAGCTGCCCTTTGTTCTCATGGCGTTTATATCCATTTTAAGCATTGAGGTAAGTCTACATTTCTTATAACTTCCCACTCTGAACTTCGTTTTTATCTCAGTCTTCATTTTGTCCTCCAACGATTCTTTTAATTATATTTTTTTCTTTAACACCTGCAATATCTCTTAAGGTTTTATTATCCTCTTCCGTACACGTGGAATTGTAAAAACCTCGACGCAACATATACCGTGAGTTCGTTCTTAATTAACCCTTACAGTGTTCAGTAGCTTTTGCGACGTTCAATGAGACGGTAGGACAGTAGGTCCTCGGTTATCCGAACGAATAAGAAGAACGTGAACATTTTGGTAATAAAACTGTTGCTTGGATAAAGTGATAAATCATTACTCATTGTTATAATAAATGGTATTGGAATTCCATTGAATTATTTATATCTGAAACAGGATTGGACAATAACAAACGAAGATATTAAAAGTTTAGACAATCGAGGTTCTACTGTAATTAGGTCTCGTAGTTTCAACATATGCCAAATGTAGATCATCTTACAATTATAATATTAATAATAATTTATAATGATACTAATTTCTTGTATAAAATAAAATATAACAACATAGTTCTAAAGAACTCTTTAGAACCCTAATTATTCGAGAAAGAAGAAATACAGTTTAGCTACTTGTCAACTAGAAGATACAAGTTGTATAGTAACTGTAAACTATTATTTTTATTATAATCAGTCATTGTAAATAGGTTACGGATCTTGACCTAAATTCTCATTTTTCTAAGTTGTTTTATAAAAATTAAAATAAGAAATCTATTTTTCCCAATTTGAAGACCTGTCGACAAAAATACTAAACATTGTACGCATACATATTTTGTTTAATTTTATTTAATCAACATATAACATAAACATTGCGAATCTAATTTACTCTACTACTCAGATTGTTTATACTCAATTACATAACTACGAGACGTTTTTCAATATCACAGGTAATGACTATGTCCTTCTGGAAGGCGAGGAAAGGGAACTAAAAAAATATATTTACCCTTGGAGAGCTTTTTCACCGAAGAAATCGCCTTTGCCAAGTGTCCTGATGTATTTGTCTTCTGGACTGTCAGGTTGCTTTATCGTTACACGCACTTGACCTCTGCTTATAATGAAGAATGTGTCTCCCCTTGCTCCTTGTCTGATTATGTAGTCTCCATTGTTGTAGAAAGTCTAAAGAACAGAATATACAATAAAGTCAGAACGGATCAGCGACACGAGATTTCAGAAATAACAAAATAGCATGTAGATTTTATACAATTACGCAGCAGATGGACAAATGTCCAAAGGCTATAGAAATGCTTTCAACAACTTATCGAGTGAATTTTAATACAATATATTTTTTCTAATTATATTTCGACGCTTTTGTTCAAGCACTCTTGTGAAATATATTGTTTACCATAACTCCGTCACTGTGAACAGAATGTTTCGGGCAAATGTCATCAGCAGACCGTGGATCTTTATGCAAAATACAAATTTTCTAAACCGTAAAAATCAGAAATTAGGTAACGTTTTCTTTTAATAATTTTATTAACTTGAAGAGAGTGCGATATGGTCATTTTAAACATAATGCATGGATAATAATGCATTAAATCCACAGTCCAGTTATTAACTATCTAATTGTCTAATTAAAAAGGAATGAACTGTTTTCAATCAACGATTGAAAATTTATTTTACATTAAACATAAAATTAATCGAACTTATTCATTCAAAAGATAATGCGACAATAGTCGCAGAGGATCCTAAGAAAGTACAATTGTAAAATATTATAATAGCTCACCCCATGGATTCATCAACTGGTAGGAAAGCTAATAGAATAGAAAATACGTAATAGTGTAATCTGTCTGCAATAATAAAATTGCACGAGCTTTCACAATCTTAATTAAAAATGCAAATCTCACCTCTTCCAAGACGTCCGAAATTTTGATTAACGTTTCTTCGGGTAAGTTTTTGAAGATAGGAACGCTGAAATCAAATGAAAAATTGATATCAGTACATCGGTGTTTCAACAATTTTAGTCATTAATAATAATATTGTCTCAGGCTGACGGTTTTGAAATAAAACTTAGTTTATAAACTTCTTTCAATAATCCTTGGAATTTTATGGAAAGGTTTAACGAAAATAAATTTGTACAACTTTCGCAGAACAGGGAGAGATATAAAAATTTTAGTTAGTGCAACGTTAACTCGAAGAGTTCTACGAATTTGTGCATTCTATGAGTATAAAGTACTCGGATGACGCGCGATGGAAACATTAAGCTAAAGTGAAATTAATTTCGGTATAACAGCGAAATAGAGATTTATTAATCTCGTCTGTGATTAATGGGCCTCGTTTCGTTCTGGCCCACGGAGAAGAGGGTGTTAGAAAATAAGAGATTTCTTAATAACAGACTGGCGAAACCATCCGTCTTGTCTATTATTTATACAGATGGCTTTTCCAGTCTCTGCGTGGATTAGCTGCGGTCGCTGATTTATGGTTTCCACTGGCGACATACCCGCTCTCAGTCATTTAGATTGTTACTAAATGCAATTAACAAATTGGCGATGTTTATGCAAATTTATAGTTTCGTAGCTTGCTTTGGCAACTCTGGAAATAACACTACTGCTTTTGTACTCCAAATTCGTTTCTTTGCAGATCCTGTTCAGTTCCTTACAAATGAAATTTACCATTTTGCAAATCATATTCACCCTTTGGCACTTTAAATTCATCATTTTCAAAATAGCATTCATGAATTGGCAAATAAAGTTCACCTTTCTCGAACTCAAATTCGCATTTCTTAAAATCAAATTCACCTTTTTGAAATCTAAATTCATTCTTTTTTGTGAATTGTAATCGTTCTAGCTTCCAATCAAATTTGCTGTTACGCAAATGAAATTTGCTACTATGCAAATTATGTTTATCATTTTGAAAATTGTATTTACCATTTTGCAAATTGTATTTACTATTTTGAAAATTGTATTCACCATAAGGGCGACAGTAATTTTTATCTTGGTTTTGCAATTCATTTTTATCGTAATGTGTTGAACGAACAGGATGTAGATAAGATTTTTAGAATGCAAAAAATTGAAACTAACGGTTATTATGGTAAATTTCAACTTTAACGTTGCGGGCTTTTCTGGGTTTGATATTTGGCACTTGACATTTTAATGGTTTATTTTCATAAACGGGATATCAGAATAGTGTTAATGGTATATTATCATAAACAGGATACCAAAATAGCATTTTCATAATCTGGAGAACAAGATTTATTGTAAATGAATAAATATTAAATATTATTAAGTTTCCTCTATATCGAGTATCCTAAAAGTCCTTGTAAAAGAGCTTTTGATTTTCACAAGAGGGATAACGAAATGCACGAGACTTCAAGGTTCGAATTAAACCGATGACCCCAAGGTCCTTGAGGCATCATCACAAGAGAAATATAATTTACCTCTTCAAGAAGTCCGTGTATTCGGCCTGCCTCGAGAGGCCAGTTCTCATCATGATAGTTTGGAAGCATTGTCGGTCGATAGCCCATAACTGGCAATCGGTGGCTGCTGTTATCGTCGCTGTCCTTTTGCAGTTGTAGAGGATTGCTAGCTCGCCGAGGACCTTTCCTGGTGCGAGAGTACTCAAGTACTTGCCGTCGCGTGACACCTCGACCTTTCCCTCTGCAAAAATCCAAGATCTTGTTAGCTTCTGGTCAGGTACTTCGACATTTTAATGCTACCATCTGCTAAAGTGCGATTCGTATACTTAAAATATGATCCGAATGTTTTTAATTTGAATTGTTTAAGCGTGACTTAAATGTTCCTTTACGTTGTTCAGAATCGATAAAATTATTCAAATAGGCCGAATGTTAAAGCGTGATGAATTCTTATTTGCTTTGCTATAATTTATTTTCTACAAGAAAATATTTCGAGTATTTTATAAATTATTTCGAGTAGTTATCGAGTATTTTTATAAATTATGTTAATATCGCTACTATGATAATATTATCTACAGTTGTTAGTTATTTAGAATTATTTTGTTAAGTGTTTTTTCTTGACATACAAATGTGATAATTTCACAATTTATTTGTTTCCGAGCGCCAACCAATGTCGTTATAAACGATGGAATCTCTGTCGATCTAATTCTTCGATTATTTAATCAAGTTACAGGTTAAACGACTCGCGAAGTCGAAGGACCACTGACATTTGCAAGGCAACCAATTAGGTCAGCACGTTTATTCGTTTATATGCAGAGTCGTGAGTACTTTAATTGCAGCGTGACATTTATGGGGAGCCTTCGCCGCGGAAAGTTTTCCAATTTGCATACTGGCGATTGTAACAATTTTCAAATTCTGACGCTGGAGATACTTTTTCTTTACCACGACTTTTAGAAATCTTCTGAAATATAAATTTTAAATTATTTTCACCAAACAGATGACAAAATCTCTTTGAGGATATTAATTTAAAATTATTTGTATCAAAAGAATGAAAATACATCTTTGAAATGGACTGAATAAATGAACAAATGAAAACATTTTGAAGTACTTTGAAATTGGTATATTTTAACCCTAGAACGATCTCGTGGGGTTGCCGGCGACCCCACAGCATTTTTAAATTGTCTGCAAACGTGTAAATAGATACTAAAACATTGAGATTTCCCTTGTCTTCCTAACTCGTGTCGTACTTTATATTTTATATCTTGAAAATAATAAATAATATTTTAATTACTAAGATTTTATTTCGAATCGCTCACAACCCCACGATGCTACTTATGCCGAGAAGTGGAAGGGGATCGCTTGAGGGTTAATAATGTTACTTTTTAGCAAGAAACGCATAGTTTCAACACATTAGAGAATTAAAAGAAACATGATTAAATTATCAAATGTGCCATTTACGTGAATGTAAACGTTAATATCTTCAAAAATATCAAACTACGTTTTGGCACGTTTAATAATATATATTTGTCCAATTATACAATAAATCTTTCTGTTTTTAATGCGCTGAAAACTAACAACGATGTCCTTTTTCTCCATTATTCTGCGATTTCCAGTAATTTAATTACAAAAACTGAGATAAATTAACCATTTTATCGCATTGACTGTAAATGTTATGCAATTGCTTCCGCCAATATCCCTAATTTTCTTTATCCCTAATTTTCAAAATGAATTGACAATTGTCGTGTCGAATGAATAATAAATAATAAGCAATTAAATACCAATTCGTAAGTAAAGATTGAAAATGTATTTATAAATGAAGAATAATTTTTATTATTTTAAATCATTTATACAGATCTATATAAGTAATAAATAATTATCTTTTTGTCTTTCATTCGAGCTTCCAAATAACAAATAATTGTTTATTTAAATAATCATTTAAACGAACGTATACTTAAATGATGCAGAATTCTGATCGTGTCGCTGAGAAAAAAGGTACTGCAGTATTAACACATAGTGATTCGGACACCTATGATAAGCGCCGAGACGCTTGAAAAATTGATTGCTCGATAACGCGGAATATTTAAAAGATTTGAGGAAATTGCACCATCTGGATCCGCAAGAATTACACAGGTCTTGCAGTAATCGACATTTTTTATTTCGCCGACGTGTCTGTGGACCGGATACCAATGTACGTGTGCAGTTATCTCAGAGACGCAATCCCTTGAGCACAATGGGCCTATTCATGAAACGCATCCGGTACCTGTGCAGTTTTCTGTTCACTTACGGTTACCGCGGATATTGTACGCGATTTCGCCCACATTCTTCCTCCTCTGATTGGGGATATTTATGGTACCGTTAATGACGGTCAACAACTTCTGGGCGCACCGAGTATGT